>ML109745.1:41756-70760 GCA_003697995.1 Taxidea taxus jeffersonii | reverse complement strand
TTTTTTTTTTTAAGCAAGGTTTAGTAAGTACCAAGTTTCCTATAGGAAGCAAGAACTGAATACATCCAGGAAAGGTTGTTGTACTGTGTTGTATTTAAAACTTTACTGAGCCGGGGTGCCTGGGTGGCTCAGTGGGTTAAAGCCTCTGCCTTCAGCTCGGGTCATGATCTCAGGGTCCTGAGATTGAGCCCTGCATCGGGCTCTCTGCTCAGCGGGGGGCCTGCTTCCCTCTCTCTCTCTGCCTGCCTCTCTGTCTACTTGTGATCTCTATCTGATGGATAAATAAAATCTTAAAAAAAAAAAAAAGCTTTACTGAGCTGACCATTTTGAAAACTCATTTGGGGGCGCCTGGGTGGCTCAGTGGGTTAAAGCCGCTGCCTTTGGCTTGGGTCGTGATCCCAGGGTTCTGGAATTGAGCCCCGCATCGGGCTCTCTGCTTGGCGGGGAACCTGCTTCCCTTCCTCTCTCTCTGCCTGCCTCTCTGACTACTTGTGATCTGTCAAATAAATAAAGAGATAAAATCTTAAAAAAAAAGAAATTAAAAAAAAAAAAGAAAAGTCATTTGAAAAGTCATTGACAATGATCTTCCTTTATTACTGGAACCCCCAAACCTGTGTGTTAGCTGTCATCTTCATGGTGATTCCCACTTACATAGTAATATGTTGACTTAGCCTGTGTGACAAAATGTCAACTCTAGGGGAAAACAGTCAACAACATTCCATCGAATACTGAAAATCTGGGTTTATATCTGCCTGCATGTGAGCAGCCGCCAACATGCCAGCTTTGCAGGTCTTTTGAAGTCAACGGTGACTTTTCAAAATACAGTGAAGGTGTTACAAAGAAATACATTTATTGTGCTGGCAGGATATCATTCATCTGAGATTTAAAGAAAAAGTTTGAAAACTAGAATTTTCACCGAATGTTAAAAACCATGTTTGAGTAGAAGGTAAAGTTGTTGCCGTTTTTCTTGCGAAATAATAAAAATGTTTGCAAAGTAGAGTAGGTAGCCCGTAGTAGAAGAAACTCAAGCTATCAGCAAATGATAGGTTCTTAGAATAATAACAGGAAAAAGTCCAGTTGACATGATTTTTTATTCCACTAATTCTGATGATCCTGATATAAGAAAAACCGATGGGATGGTGAAAGCTGTTGACTATCATCTGGGAAACAAGATCAGGCAAGCTCATCTTTGTTACTCGTGGATGAGAGCCCCAGTGGACTAGGGAAGTTCTGCTCACACGGAGAAGCTTAAGGAATGAAAACGACCACAGTGGAAGTTTATTTTCGAAGTTACTGACAATGGCTTACAAAGGCATGGACAATGTTCGAAACCCTTAAAAATAATTCCGTAGAAAAACAATTCCCTTTCTCACTATCATTGTATGTGCCACAGATCGAGCCTTGGCTACAATTTATTGGCAGTGGGTTTGTAGGCCTTTAAAAATAAGTTAGCACCAGAGGCATAGCACAGTGCAAAGGAAAATATTTTGTGAAAATTGTGTATTGTTTTATTGACTTGGGATTCCTTGCTGTTTTCCAGGATCTTCACTGTTCCTCTGGTGTGGTCCCAAGTGGTCCACCTTTGAGGACGTCACTTCTCGAAATGTTTTGTATTCTTTTCCAACCCAGCCTCTATTCCCCACCACCTGATACACAAAATAACCCCAGGCCACAAGAAATAAATGGGGTACAAAACTCACTTATGTAAAACATGGGGTTGCATCTTTGCGATGTTAACAAAGAAACTATTTTCCAGGAGGTCTGTACTATCTCCAAAAAAAGGCACAGAGGTAAATATATGAAAGCGTGCTGTGCACAGCTCTCCATATATCCCTCCTGAGTGAGACCCAGTTCAGTTATGTTCAGCCTGTCCTCTCCAGCCCCCCATCCCCCACCCCCAGCACTGGCTTGCCCTGCCCAGCAACAGCCTCGCCTGGGACTCTCCTGAAAACATGAGCACACACATTCAATCAAGTGCAGTCCTTGCAGTCACAGAGACCCAAGCAGGTACACATCCTCTCTCTCCATCTGTTTTCTCAGTGCGTATGTGTGTGCGTGCATGCGTACACGTGCAGGCTGAAAAGATGACAATGATAACTTCAGAGCACGGTGAACCATGCACGTCTCAAACATTATCTCTAATCTTAACACCCAGCCTGTAGGGGAAGTGTCATTATCTTTTTAGTTTGCCTCAGTTTGCCAGGGAGGTTTGGGAACCAGTGCTGGTCAGGGGCCAGGAGCGAGAATCCCATTATATTAAAATAGACATCATCTTAGGGCTAATTGAATATGCTCATCAAGGTCTTTTTAAGGACTAGAAGGCATGCCTTGAATGAATATTGAAATTTCAAGACAGGAGATATGATCTCTGAGATAGTTCATCTCTATCTTGTTCCACATCACATGCAAATAATTTTTCATCACTGCTCATATAAATAAATTCAACATTATTATGACACTACTGTTCTTCCTTCTATTATCATTTTTGTCAGCCTATAATTTACTTAACACGTTATTCTTGTTTCCATTAAGGTTAATCCCTTCTTTCTGTTATCACATACACACGAATGTGGCATGTTATTCTTTATCTTTTAAAAAAAGATTTTATTTATTTTGAGAGAGAGTATGCACACAAGCAGGGGTTGGGGGCAGAGGGAGAGAGAATTTTAAGCAGGCCTCACGGTCAGCAAAGAGACCCATATGGGGCTCAACCTCACGATCCTGAGATCATGACCTCAGAAGTCGGTTACTTAACTGACTGAGCCACCCAGGTGCCCCTTATTTATCTTAATTCTAACTTTAATTCTGATTTTCATTGGAACATCTCTTTCATTCACCTGTACTTACTGTAAGGAAACACTTCAAACATTCTTACTTGAAAATCCAAACTGCCTGTTATGTATCTAGTAAAGTTATGCTACAGTGTTTATATATGGAAATGTATATTATTTTATTATGGATCACTGTTCTCTCTCCTTTTTATTTCAGTCAGGATATGGGAAGGAGAAAAGCAGTTCCTGACACGGGGGAGCCAGCCTAGCACTCAGGAAGAACACTCACCATGTTCTCCAGTGGCATATAAGCAATTTCACAGAACACCAGTATTTGACAAGGCCACTCTGTGACCTTCGTGGATCTAGATAAAAACAAGAGCACTCTGTAATGGTGTCTGAGCACAGGCAAGATGTGAACAAGGTCCAAACCACAGAAGTGACTAAACATCTCCTGGTCTTGGCTAATACAAGTGAACACAAACCTAAGTGAATACACGGAACACAAACCCAAACGCTACCGGTCCTTTCTACCACGTGAAAGGTGGTGCAAATTCTCCCTCCTTGCAATGTTCAACTACAGCTGTGTTCCTGAGGGTCTTCGACTGGGAAACACCACCAGACATTAGTGATCCATATCTATATATTTGTAGGTAGGTTTTGCAGTTATGTCTGCAGGTAGATTGTATTATCTATGGATTTCGTTTCAAGATACTAAAGGGGCTTTACAAAGTACGTCATACAAAGAGGGCACTGAGTTTGGTGGGACCACTGATAGAAATTTCTGAACTTGACTGCCTGTGGGAAATGGTGTGTAGTTTTGCCTGCATATAGATCCCGGGTGTAATGTAGGCTTATGTGGAATGCTGCTTAAATGTGTTCCCAGTGTCAAATTACTAAAAAAAAATAATCGTTCTCACACTAAATACAGGGCAAACTACTGTCATTGTCTCAGGCTTCCCTGTTAATTGGACTTACTGGGTAGTATTGTTGGGGCAACAAGCCTTGTTGTTCCCACTTGGGACCTTCGTGGATCATTTGCCATTTACATCTGAGCTTTTCCTTCTGACTGACTGTCACCACATCTGGCATCTCAGCCACTCAGCAAGGAACTGGCTGTTACCTTCAACCAGAAATGTGTCAGGGGAATTTTGCTTTTGATAGTGTGTAGGAGGATGTGGTTTCGGTTACTTAGGACTAGATCTCAGTACATGCTCTTACAAGGTCATTGCTTATTTTCTAAACAACCACCTCCCGTCCAGGGTCTGCAGCACTGAAATCTTTGTTCTCGAGGCGCCTGGGTGGCTCAGTGGGTTAAGCCTCTGCCTTCAGCTCAGGTCATGCTCCCAGGGTCCTGGGATGGAGCCCCGCATCTGGCTCTCTGCTCAGCAGGGAGCCTGCTTCCTCCTCTGTCTCTGCCTGCCTCTCTGCCTACTTGTGATCTCTGTCTGTCAAATAAATAAAATCTTAAAAAAAAAAAAGAAATCTTTGTTCTCTTCACTGATTCCTTCCAAGTGCATAGAAGGCGCTAGAGAAACAAACACTTTGGGCGTGCGCGGGAGACTGGGTGAATCAATCAACCAATCAATCGATGATTCATCCATCTCCCTCATTTGGGGGGGGGGGGCGGTGCGAGCCTGTGAGGACCAGGGGCCAGTCGGCCCTCCCCTTCGGGGGTCGTGGGAGAAGGACACTGCGGAGCGCTGGGGCCTCACCCTGCGTACCCACGCCGACCGCAGGACACCTTCCCGGCGCAGCCTACGCGTCGTCCCCAGTCTGGAGCCGTGGATGACCCGGGAAGGGCGGCTCCATCACAGTCTCCCCGCCCTCTCCCAGGCCTGGGGCGGGCACAGGAGGTGCTGCGGCTGCCACAGAGAGGGGGCGGCGCGCTCCTCCCCGGGGCGCACGGTTGGGAAGTACGCTCCCCAGCTTCGGACTCCGGCAGCCCTTGGCCAGGGCGGAGCTGGGGTTAGGGCTCAGCCCCCTAAGGAGCGGGGTGGGGACAACGCACGCCGGTTTTGGGGGGGCCCAGGCGCCCCGGCTCATCTCAGGCCAGAAGCCGGTTAACGAGAGGGTGGCGTTGCAGCGTGGGGAGGGTGGGGGTAGGGGAACCACCTGGCAAAACTGGCTCTTTGCATTTGTCACACTTTACCAGCTAGTTCTGTGCCCTTGGCAAACTTTAAAAATTTCGATATCATTTAAAAAATCAAGCGCTGGGGCGCCGGAGTGGCTCCCTTGGTTAAGCGTCTGCGTTTTGCTCAGTTCATTAACCCCGGGGTCCTGGGGCTGAGACCTGCATGGGTTCCCTGCTCAGCGGGGAGTCTGCTTTTCCACTCCCTCTGCGGCTGCCCCAGCTCTCTCTCTCTCTCTCTCAAATAAATAAATAAATAAGATCTTTTAAAAAATAATAAAAGGATAAAAAATCAAGCGTATCACTCATATTTTTTCTTTTGCACATGGTAACACAATCAGAACTACAAAAAAAAAAAAAAATCCTAGATTCTGTCCTAGGACACCAGGACTAGCTGATTTGCAAGACCAGGATGGTGCTGTCACATGGTGATGGCACTCTGTGTCTCTTGGAGACAATTTCTTGGGAACTGCGTCCTGGGAGCGGGGGCTGCCAAGAGAAGTTAAGGAATTGTTTTTGGGAGGGCATGGGAGTGGGTGCACAGGGCAGAGAGAAGGAAGATATTCTCCAGGTTCAATGTGGGCTCTGTACTGTGTGTTCAAAGAATTGCGAAGTAGAGGAGAAAGCCTCCTCTACTTAATTCATTCATACTTAATGAAGTAAGTACTCCTTACTTCATTAAGGACACCATGGGCAGTGAGATGGGGAGGGGGGTAATCTCTGGTTCAGCCTGGAAGCCAGAAGGCTATTGGGAGGTGTAGGTGGTGGGGAGGGTGAGAGAGGGAGAGAGAGAAGGGTGGGCGGTGGAGAGAAAGGGAAAGGGTCAGGGAGATAATGAGAGAGGAAAAGAGATATTGAGAGGGACAGGGAGGAAGGGATAGAAAGAGGTCTGTAGGGATATGTGGGTGAGGCTTTAAGGGTTGGAGGTCCTTGAAATCTAGATTATCCTTTCGGTGGTCCCATTTGCAAGTATACACTACTGAGAAGAGAGGAAATTTGATTTCTGTTCCCACCTGCTGTATGGTAGGCACTCAATAACCAGGACTAATGAACCAAATAGTTGACTAGGTAATGCGCACTCAGCAGAGGAGAACAGTGCTCACCGGGGTCCTAAAATTAACTTCCAGGCCTGCCTTACCAAGATCCTGGCACAGTCCTTCGATGGCATAACTCAGGGGCAAATCTCTGTCCTGAGCACGTTCACTGCTTATTCTTTCATCATCGGTTTTCTATATGACGGCTACGGACACCTGCATTTTGTGGATGTGGCTTGGGCAACACTGTGGGGCAACACAGGACCAGTTCCACAAGTCTTAGAAGAGTGAGTTCCCTCCCAGTGTCCTGTGGGCCATTCTTCTCTGGGAGGGGAAGGAAAGGAAGGAGGAACTGGGAATAAGAAACAAGGTATTGTTGGCTACTCCCTTTTTTGGAACAATACCAGTATTTACTCTCTGTGTTCCAATAAGCCCATGGTTTGCCTCCTGCCTCCCTGCTCTTTGCTCCTGCTCTTTCTTGGTCTGCTTTACAAGTATCTCTCTTCTTTTTCCCAGTGACACATGGGGCCTCCCAGAGCTGTGTTCCAAGCCTTCTTCCCTTTACCTTCTCCCCGAAGAGCAGCTCCATCTCTGGGTGATCAGAAATGGCTTTAACGACCACTTATGACTCCCAAATCTCTCCACCTGTCCCTTTCTCTTGAGCTCCAGACTCATACATCCACTTCTAGAACAACACTTCAAACTGCATATCTTCGATCAGAATTCCTCTCTTCTACTCCAGACCCTGATTTTCCAGGTCCTGATTTTCATTTTCTCAGTGATTGCGTTTACCTTCCTCCTCAGTGGTCCAAGCTCCGGCTTTCCCTCTCTCTCACCTTCCTGACCTGCAGACCCTACAGGTCAGGAACCATCCAAATGAGCTCTTTTCTCCTCCTCCAGCATCATGGCCTGTCAGTCTCCTGGCTGGTCTCCCTGCTTCTGGGTCTGCCCCCCAACCGTAGCTCCCCACCATGCCTCACTCCACGTCAAGCCCGAGTGATGTTCTCAAAATGGAAATTTGATCACTACCACTGGCTTCAGGATAAACACCTAATTCCTTCATGGGGTCCAGAAGGAATCTGCCCCCCATCTACATTTCTACCTTCATGGCTTGCCAGTGCAGGCTCAGGCACCGAGGTCCAAGCATCCACTTGCGCTCACTTCCTTCAGTGCTTATGCTTGGACCTGGGGACTTTTCCTTGGCCCTTCCCCCCCCTCCTTAATTTTTCCCCCCCCCCCCCCACCCACCCCCGCCACACTCATCCTTCAGGTTTCTGTGGAGACGTCACTTTTCTTGGAAGCATTCCCTGATCGCCAAGTCTGCCTTACCTGCCTTTCAGGGACAGCCTTTTTCAGACTGCACTTTTTTTTTTCTTTCTTCCTAATGAGCCATAATCAGCTTGGAGTCAGGGATCCTGGCATCTGGGTCTTTTCATTACTCTCAGGGCCTTAGCACGGAGGCCGGTGTATAGTAGATGCTCATTAACTATTGAGTAACTGTTTGCATGAATAAATGAAAGTATTGAACATGTGGAAAGAAATGAAGACCAAGGAGAGGCTATCTATTCCTTTTGCCATAGCAAGGGAATCAGCCTCCGTCAGTTGCTTTCTGCCAGGCAGAGAGTGGGAAAGCTTTACAGTGGGAAAAAAGGGAGGCTTCAGCTATGTCCCAATTGGAGGCAGGCCAACTAGAAGTGGGAAACCCACATGATTGGTTAGGGGTGCACCTTTGGCTTTCTCTGGTTGGTCCTAAGTTGGAAATAGGGCAAAAATGAGGGAAGCTGTTAGTTATTCATCCGATCCTGCCCATTGGGGTAGGTCATTATAGGGATTATTGTTGGGCTTTCTGACCTGCTACTAGTGATAGCTAGCTGACTTTCTACGGTCTGACTTAAAGGTAGCAGGCTGGCTACCTGGCCAGGTTACTGTGGATAGTGGGTTGTTTTCCTGGACTGGATGCTGCAGATTGTAGGTCAGATTTTTATTTTAATGTATATAATCTGGCAATCACCCATTTGTATACTCAGTCTCTCGAACTAATATCGATTGAACATCTACCGTATCCCAAGCTCTGAATTAAGTGTTACATATGCAACACCTCATTTATTTCTCGCAATACCTTTGTGGGGTAGGTGTTACCATTTCTACTTAACCTCAATCACTTCCTTCTTGAAGCTCATGCTAGCCACATTTTCTGTCTTCTGCCCTCTTTGATGCCTTAGGTCTCCCCCCATGCACACACCCCAGATTCACCGGAGACTGGGCTCTGGGGCCCTCCAGTCCAACGCTGCCATCTTCCCAGCCCTGTCATGATCCTTCCTCCATTCCTTCCCACAATACTAGATTCCCAGCTGTGGATTTCTTCATCTTCTAGTGACCTTAACCTCCAAGCCTCTTTACTCATCCACACCTTAGTCATCAGGCACATCCCTCGTCCTCACCAAGAAAGGGCTCATCTCTGATATAGAAACCCTATCACCCACTCTGATCGAAATAACTTCCTCCTCTTTTAGCCCTTCCATGCAGTCGTTAATTCTGGGTCGGGGCAGGATGGTAGATTTCAAAACACTTTAAAATATATTTTGCTATATTATAAGATGTCTAAAATGTAGACTATGAATAATAAAAAAAACCTCTCTAAACATGATTTTAATCTTTAAATATAAATGTCACTTATTTGTATACCCACCACTTTCTTTCTCTGAGGGAACAGGGAAGAAAGGAAGGCCAGATAGCCCTATATGGTCATGATCACACTGCAATCAGAACTTAAAAGGATGAAGTTCTATTATTTATTTGTTTGTTTTTTATTTATCTATTTTATTTAAATTCAATTAACATATAGTGTATTATTAGTTTCAGAAGCAGAGTTCAGTGATTCATCAGTTGCATAGAACACCCAGTGCTCATTACATCCCGTGCCCTCCTTAATGCCCATCACCCAGTTATCCCATCTTCCCACCCCCTATTTATTTATTTAGAGAGAGCAAGTGGGGAGGAGTAGAGGGAAAGAGAGAGAATCTTTTTTTTAATAATTTTTAATTTTTTTTATAAACATATAATGTATTATTAGCCCCAGAGGTACTGGTCTGTGAATCGCCAGGTTTACACACTTCAGCACTCACCATAGCACATACCCTCCCCAGTGTCCATAACCCCACCACCCTCTCCCTACCCCCCCATCCCCGGCAACCCTCAGTTTGTTTTGTGACATTAAGAGTCTCTTAGGGTTTGTCTCCCTCCCGATCCCATCTTGTTTCATTTATTCTTTTCCTACCCCCCAAACCCCCAACATTGCAGAGAGAGAGAGACTCTTTTTTTTTTTTTTTAAGATTTTATTTATTTATTTGACAGACAGATCACAAGTAGGCAGAGAGGCAGGCAGAGAGAGAGGAGGAAGCAGGCTCCCCACCGCAGAGAGCCCTATGTGGGGCTCGATCCCATGACCCTGAGATCATGACCGAGCCGAAGGCAGAGGCATTAACCCACTGAGCCACCCAGGTGCCCCGAGAGAGAGACTCTTAAGCAGGCTCCATGCCCAGTGTGGAGCCTGACATGAGGCTCGATCTTACAACCCTGAGATCACGACCTGAGCTGAAATCAAGAGTTAGATGCTTAGCTGACTGAGCCACCCAGGCTCAGTAAAACAAATATTTTATTTATTTATTTGACAGAGAGAGAGACAGCGAAAGAGGGAACACAAGCAGGGGGAATGGGAGAGGGAGAAGCAGGTTTCCCACTGAGCAGGAGCCCGATGTGGGGCTCAATTCCAGGACCCCAGGACCATGACCTGAGCTAAAGGCAGACACTCAACGACTGAGCTACCCAAGCGCCCTCCGAAGAAGTTCTTTTACAATGAAGTTATAATTTTGGAAGGTCTCCAAAGTCACGGCAAACACAGTTGACAGATTATGTTTGAGTGGCCATGTTCCCATATGCTGAGTATAATTTTTAATTTTATGTGTTAGTTTGGCTAGGCCATGGCACTCAGCTGTTTGGTCAAACACTGGTTTAGAAGTTGCCTTGTGCCAGTGTTTTTTAGATGTGATTAACATTTAATCCCTAGATTTTGAGTAAGCAGATGACCCTCCAGAATATCGGTGGGCATCACCTAACCAGTTGAAGGCCCTAAAAGACCAGACTGAGGTGTTCTAAGCAGGAAGGAATTCTGCCTTTAGGCTACCTTTGGACTCAAAATGGCAACGTTAGCTCTTCCTTGGGTCTCTGGGCTGCTGGCCTGCCCTGCCTATTTTGGACTTGTTAGCTGTCATAGTCTTATAAATCAATTCCTTAAAAAAAATTGGTTCTGTTTCTCTGGAGAGCCCTAATACACTGGGCAAAGGCCAGATATACAGGACAAAAACTCCCTCACATAGCATAGAGGAAGATAAACAGGACTCACCTCCATAAATCACTCCCCACCTTTCCTCCCAGCCACCAGTCCTCAACCTGTCAGATTCCTCTTTATTGAATCAGGCCCAGCATCTGATAACAACAGGTCACTGAGAGAATTGTTGACTGATGGATTATACTCTAGCAGGTGGTTTTCAGTCAGGTTGGTGCTGTCATTAGAATTTTAAGCTGCTTATTTCCAAGTTGAAGGAGAAAGTGTCTTATCATTATCCTCAAATAAGGAATGTTCTAGTAACAGGCTAAGAGATGTATTGATCACAAGGCATCTTGAAAGTAAAACTGTGTTACGCCTTTAGGGTGGAGGCAAAGCCAGGTTTTGTGGAGCCTAAAGTTATACCTAAAGTAGGAGGTCCCTCTTTAGAAAAAAGAATACACAAATATCTTACTTCAGCAGTTTATCAGTGTAAGTGATCATATGAATCATATGATCATATGAGGCCTCCTGGGGCTTTACATTTGAAGAGGGAAAGTGAGGAGCCCTGAAGCTTAAGCTTTATTAGCTTCAGGGTAAATCTGGCTCTGCTTCTGGGCTTTTTAGCATGGGGACAGAAAGAAAGGTGTTGGCCTCTCCTTAGGTTGGTTCCTGTTCTGCTGGGAAGGAAGCTGGGGCTGGCCTCATTCCAGCTGCTGCAGGAAGACACATTTCTCTTCCTCTAGATCCACACCGTTTCCCGCCTCCAAGCCCTGCTGGTGTGAGCTGCCAGACCCTTGCCCCACTCCCATCCCTTTGCCCACTCCCTTCTCTGCCTTCAGCTCTCGTCCTGGAGTTTCCAGAACCCATTTGCCATGCACTTGTACCCTGTGTGTGTGTTGGGCGGGCCGGTTCCGATGACATTTCAGATGACAGCCTGCAGCCTGTCTTCTACCTTGCAAATGCAAACACCTCTCTGCTTCCTACAGCTCTTCGGTCTCTGAGGACAGCATTTCTAACCGCATGAGAAGCAGCAGCACTATGGCTGCCTCGCGAGAAGGAGCCTTGCTCTGTGGTCCTTTCTCTACATCTGTGGCCAGCACCCCGACCCTTCTTCCTGTCTCTTCCCATCTCCAAGGGCTGGATTTATCTGTCTCACATATGCAGACTCATGCTAGCAGAAGCAGTGGCTTTCTGGCTCTATCCAGGGATAAGTATATTTATATAATTGACTTTCAGTATTTCATGGACTATAGGAATTTACTAGCACCTTCTCTCCTCATTCTGGGAGAAGCTCAATGACTGGCTGAACATTTCTGCAAATTCTAGCAGCTGGCGTTCTCAGTTTTCTCTCAGCTCGGAGTTCCTGCATCTTCAGAACTCCTGGGCTCATTTTCACCCCACATTTCAGAGCAGTTCTTCCCCTCCTGCCCCCACCAACTGAAATCTGGGCCTTTTCTTTGATCTTACCCCAGAATCACTCACACCTACACACACAGACTTGTAACACAGACTTTACTGAAAGAGTTGGAACAACGGAGTTTTGTATCATGGCACAACCCGAGCAACTGAAAATCACATTTCAGTCATCCTTGTTTCTTACATCCGCCTTTTAGGACTCCCTTCCTCTTTTGCCCCCATTCTTTCAGACTTGAGCCTCTGCTCAATTTACTGTCACCCTCTTCCCCTCATCCCTGGCTCCTGCAGAGGGCAGAAGTAGCCTCATTCAGTTTAGATTAAAAACTGTAGCAACAATGGAACCTGCTACACTCAGCGTAAATAAGACACAGAGAGAAGTGAAGAAGTCCTCACCATGACGCAAAAACGGACCCCCTCTCTTTCACACCTTTAAACATTTGAGCTGCACATACTCAGCCAGCTCTGCCTCAAGCTGATAGAACCCTCCCCCGAGTCCCAGTGACTCTCCGGTTCCCTCTATTTCCTCATTTCATTGCCTCCTCTTGGATCCCAAAAGCTGTCAGAGAAAAGCCCTACTCCTTGTTCTCAAGTCGCCGAAGTCCATGGTCAGGAGCCATATGGAGCAGTGAGGTAGTGAGGCAGGAAAGAGGCTGACCTGGAGAGAACAGAGGGACAGATGGAAGTAACCTTAGGAGCTGAAAGGTTTATTTAGGAACAAGGAATATGACTCCTGGGACAGGCAGCCACATGGTAGATCCCAGGACCTTTCTGGGCTGCGTGCACCGTGGGCAATCTCCAGACTCACAGGACAACAGGCACCGCGCAGAGACAGATTCTGTACCTAGACGCCCCCATCCTGCAGCATGGCCTCTGTCCCCAGCTTCTCCAGCTCCTCGTGGCTGTAGCCTCTGGGACACGGCTGGTACTTGGCCCCTGAGGTCTCCTTCCAGGAGGAGAAGCGATGGTGCCAGAGGCTGCAGAGACCGTAGACGGCAGCCAGCACAGCAGCGCCCAAGGCCAGGTGCCAAGAGAAGAAGATGGTGAGAAAGGCGAGATCCCCCGGGTTCTCCGCCTTCCAGGGCTGCCCTGAGGGGGGGACATACATCAGCACAGAGAGCTGCAGCATCCAGGAGCTCAGCACCAGGCCCAGCCAGGTCTTGAGCACCCATAGCGTGGGCTGGTCAGGGACCCAGACCTCGATGGTGAGCACCAGGCTCACCAGGAAGCTGAGCACCACGAACAGCACATGCACCCGGATCTCCAAAGTGCCCTTGTTCTCCAGGTGGGCGGCCATCAGCAGCGTCAGCACACAGAAGGCCAGGGCCTCAGCTGCTCGCTCCAGCTTGACGTTCTGCCATGCTTGACATGCCTGGCTCACGATGTCCACCACGCCACTGAGCATGAAGAACCCATACATGGTGACGTGATCCCAGTTATTGTAAAAGATGAACGGCCGCCGAGGGTCCTCCCAGTCTACTATCCTCATCCGGTTTACTCCTGGGGGGTAGAAGAACTCAGGAATGATGCCACCCAGGGCAATGACAACCTTCATCATCCCTTGCACAGGTACTCGCTGCCACCACCTGTGTCCTCGCTTCTCCCTTGGGGGCAAAGGGGGCCTGAGAAACCTCTGTCCCCGTAGCAGGGCCAAGGACATCATCACTGCATAGTAGAGAGAGAAGACGAGGAAGAATATTCCTGCCAGCAGGTGTCCTTGGAAGGTACCCATGGTCTTGCTGTGTGTGCTGGAGCCAGCAGAGCGAGAGCCAGCAGGTGAGCAGCAACCTCGCGGGGCTTTCCTCACAAGCAAGAGTGGTGGCTTCTAAGCTGTGGTGAGAGCTTCCTGCTCCAGCTCCACCCCTACCTCCCACACATGAAAGGACACACGTCTGTGCTGGAAGCATCCGAGCCACTCCCTGGGTGGGATCTTTTAGCCATGTGGCACTTTGCCTCACTCTGTTCCTTTCTTAGGTCAGCCAAACTTGGGATTCCAACCTCTGCACCTCATGGCAGACAACTGGTTGACCCTTTCTCCTCTGTCCCCTCCGCCCCACCTCCACAAAGAGAGGGGACGGAAAGAGGTGATTAAGGTGCGGTGGCTGACTTTCTTACATTGGCTGTCTCTTTGTGCCAGTTGTATTACATCTTTTTTCCCCTCAGTTAATCCTTCAACAACTCTATGAGAGAGTTATCGTGGAACAAAGGGTATAGGTGACATTAAGGCTCCGAGCGGTGAAACCACAAGAACAGGTGTCACATCTAGCAGGGATCATAGCAGAGCCAGGATGGCGACCCAGATCTACTCATCTGCTGATGAAGTCCAGAGTTTGTACGTGACTAAATGACTTTCAGCTCCAACACTTGTAAGTCACATGATGACAGGCAAGTTATTTTATCTTCTTGAGCCTCAGTCTCCTGACCAGTAGAATGGGGATAGTAATTACTTCAGAGGTTTCCTGTACTAAATAGAATAAGGTATGTGAGTGTCTGATACATTATAAATGATGTAGTGATTATTAGTAATTCTCTATGTTATTACTAACGTTCGTTGCAGAATTCCTATGATGATAAAGTTGTTCAAGTATTCCTATGAATAATACCAAAGCAGAAACCATTTTAAAAAAGGGAGGAACCTAATTATATTTAAAAATGTTAAACTCTTTTTATTAATAGAAATTAAGCATTACAATGAATAATTTATCATATATTAAAATTACAATTAAAATTAATTTCAAGGAGCATCTGAGTGGCTCAATTGGTTAAAAATAGTTGCTTTTGGCTCAGGTCATGATCTCAGGGTCCTGGGATTGAGCCCCATGTCAGGCTTCCTGTTCAGCAGGAAGTCTGCTTTCTCTCTCCCTCTGGCCCCCCTCTACGTGTGCTCTCTCTTTCCCCTCCTTTAATAAATAAATAAATAAAATCTTTAAAAATAAACTAGGGGCACAGTCAGTTAAGCGCCTGGGTGACTCAGTCAGTTAAGCGCCTGCCTTCAGCTCAGGTCATGATCCCGGGGTCCTGGGATCGAGCCCCATGTTGGGCTCCGTACTCAGATGGGAATCTGCTTTTCCCTCTTCCTCTCCCTCTGCCCCTGCTCGTGTGCTTTCTCCCTCTCAAATAAATAAATAAAATCTTAAAAAATAAAAATAAGTATTCATGAATCTTTAAAAAATTAATTTCAAGGGAAAAATAAATTGTGAAATTTTACTCCATATTTGACAAAGTGTAGGTCCCTTAACAATATAAATAGCTCTTACAACTCAAAAGGTCAAAAATGAGTGCCTCAGGGCACGTGGGTGGCTCAGTGGGTTAAAGCCTCTGCCTTCAGCTCAGGTCATGATCCCAGGGTCCTGGGATCGAGCCCCCTATCGGGCTCTCTCCTCGGCAGGGAGCCTGCTCCCTCCTCTCTCTCTGCCTGCCTCTCTGCCTACTTGTGATCTCTGTCTGTCAAATAAATAAATAAAGTCTTAAAAAAAATGAATGCCTCAGTAGAAAAATGGGCAAAGGGCATAAAGCGGCTAGTCATTCAAAGAAAACTGTGAGGGGCCAATAAATCTACAAAAGTGGGAGCCTATCTGTAGCCTTAACAACACAGACTTCTCTTCATGGGGGATAGGGTAGTTCTTTTACTCCTCCATGCCAAATGGGAAAAGTGGTGAAGAATGATAAACGAGGGGCGTCTGGGTGGCTCATCGGTTAAGCTTCTGACTCTTGGTTTCAGCTCAGGTCGTGACCTCTAGGTTTTGATATCAAGCCCCGAACCCCATGTTGGGCTCGGCCCTCAGTGTGGGGAATCTACTTATCCCTCTCCCTCCCCCACTACTCACTCACTCTCTCACTCTCAAATAAATAAATAACATCTTTTTAAAAAGTGCTAAGTGATAAGCTAAAAATGTTAAGGCTACTACAATAGTAAATGGTTATCTAAAAAAAATTTTTTTTAAAGATTTTATTTTATTTATTTGTCAGAGAGAGAGAGAGAGAGAGAGCAAGCACAGGCAGACAGAGAGGCAGGCAGAGGCAGAGGGAGAAGCAGGCTCCCTGCCGAGCAAGGAGCCCGATGTGGGACTCGATCCCAGGACGCTGGGATCATGATCCGAGCCGAAGGCAGCCGCTTAACCAACTGAGCCACCCAGGCGTCCCGGTTATCTAAAATTTTTAAATTTTTCTTTTTTTTTTTTAAAAAGATTTTTTCATGTATTTATTTATTTAAGAGAGAGAGAGAGAGCGCGCACACAAGCAGGCAGAATGGCAGGCAGAGGGAGAAGGAAACTCCCTGCTGAGCAGAGAGTCCCACATGGGGACTGATGCCAGGACCCCGGAGATCCTGACCCAAGCTGAAAGCAGATGTTTAACCAGCTGAGCCACCCAGGCATCCCCTAAAATATATTTTCTTATTCTAACAACACTGGACCTTGAGAGTTCAAAATTGGAATATCCAAGGGAAGAATACACCCACCAAAGGACACACTGATGATTTCATTAAACCAGAAGCCGAGGCAATCACATGTATATTTCAGGCTCCTCAGGCATGAGGCAAACAGGCAAAAAAGAAGGATATGGTATTGACTGAGGCAAGTGGTTCTGATTAACACAGGGACATAGAATTGCAGCCATATAAGGAGGTGGGGAGTTGGAGGTGTGGATGCAAAACAGGTGCCTCACCAAGTTGCCTTCTTAGGCTATGTATCTAATGGTCATTAAAGGAAGATACTTTCACAATCCTACGTAGGCAGGACCACCAAAGGCTCTTTGATTCCCTTTTTCCATTCAAGAAGAGTACTATACATTATATGTTTATAAAAAAATTAAAATATTATTAAAAAAAAGAATAGTACTAATAATGTCAGACACTTCTAGGCCCTGAGGAGCCAACAATGAAGAAGAGACACAAGAAACAAATAAATATATAAGTAAACAACAACAACAACAAAACGGTAGAGGGTTGTAAATAATAAGCTCTCTTCCATCAAAAAAAAATTAAGGCAATCACAATAGTGAGTGAATCCTTTAGATCGAATCGTAAAAGTGATAACATTTAAGCCGAGATCAAATTGGCATTAGGGTCCAGCCATGCAATATCTGGGTGAATGACTGGATAGCTTTATTATATGAAGACCTAGAGGAAGAGATGAATGAAAGCGAAAACTCTGGTAATAACACTGCTTTTTGACAATGTATCCTGTTTCCAGTCTTTCCAGTTGTGTCTTTCTCTTCCTAACAGGCATCACATTTTGGTTTTTGCCATTGGGAACCTTGTTAGGGGCATGTCAGTTAGTAAGACCTTAAGTAATTTGTCTTTTCTTAACTATCTTTTTCTGCATATTACAATGAGCGAGTATTTTTGTCATCAGAAACTAACTGAAAATTTGAAATCAATGATGCAATTGTTTAATGCATGGAGAAAAAGCTTCAATATGAAGACATTGAAATGTGGCAATTTCTACATGGTAGTTTTGTGGGGGAATATTCATTTGTGTCTTTATTTTTTTTTTTTATCTTTCAGATGTTCTATGAGGCTTTAGTAATTTAATGTCATGACAAAATTACCAACTTGAAAAATTTTGTAAAAGCTCTCCTCAGTCACTAAAACATTTCTTAATACATGTATATTCGTGTGTACAATTATTTGTATAGATATAATATGTATACTAACATCTTTTAAAGACCAAAAAACACAAAGGTAGGTTTAAAAAGTAATATAACAAATGCCAATGCAGCATGAACAAGTGTTAACGTTTTGTCATGTTTGCTTCCAGGGTTTAGAGAAATAAATATTCAGATCTTTCCTGTCTCATTCCCATGCCTCCCTTCCTACAGAATGGAAAACAATATCCTTTTGGTGTGAATCTTCCCTGTCATTCTGTCATTTTATATATGTTTGCATCTTTCTGTGTCTTGTCTCTTTGTCTCTCTGATCTACCTGATCATTTTCTATGTATTTAATTCTGAAGAAACAAGCAATAGAAGGAGGTCTTCCCTGAACAAGACACTGCTCACACCTCAGTTAGAATCCATGTAAGTAGAGTTCCTTTGTAATGAGGTCAGTGCAGTTAAATTAAAAAGGGAGGGGAGACTCAAGAATCGTGCAAAAATACAGCTGATGGGAACCATATGTCATAATGGCCCCATTCCAGTAAACTGGGCAAGTATTGATGTGTTGATGCTAGGGTAACTAAAGGTAAGCAAGGCTAACTTTTTTCCTTTTTCTTTTTTTTAAATTTTATTGATTTATTTGAAAGAGAGAGAGATCACAAGCAGGCAGAGAGGCAGGCAGAGAGAGAGGGGGAAGCAGGCTCCCCGCTGAGCAGAGAGCCTGATGCGGGGCTCGATCCAAGGACCCTGAGATGACCTGGGCCAAAGGCAGAGGCTTAACCCACTGAGCCACCCAGGTGCCCCAACTTTTTTCTTTTTTAATACTTTATTTATTTTTTTTTTTGAGGGAGAGTGAGAGGGAGCATGAGAGGAGAGAGTGTAAGAGGGAGAAGCAGACTCTCCGCTGAGCAGGGAGCCTGACACAGGACCCGATCCTGATCTTGCTTAACTAACTGAACCACCCAGATGCCCAAGCAAGGCTAAATTTTATCACCCCCTTCCAACACACACACAAAGTGACCATGAGTCTCTGGTGTGTCTGTCTCTTCCCATCTTCCAAGTGGACAGTTACTTATCATCTGCTACCCTCAGAGTCATCCTGGCTTTCAAAAGGAGGCAGTGTCTGATAATACTCACTTACACTAAAGATACATTCATCTTTAGCAGATGAGTTTCAGTCACGGTGGTATCTCAGTCAGTCATTTCAAGCCCCTCATCTCCAGTTGAAGAAAGAAAATCCTTGACTTTGCTCATGACTAAAGGAATTTTCAGCATCAATCAGCAGGTGTTTGGCATTCGAAGCCGTTCCTGAAAGTAAATTTGATTTAGACCTTCTAATGCAGTGGTTTTCAAGGCTGCACATTGGAATCATCAGGGAGCTTTTTATACGTTTGGGCCCTACCCTGGAAGTCCTGATTTAATTAGTCTGGGCTTCCTGATTTAAAATCTCCCCTGCAGACACAAAAGGACAAATACTGCATGACTCCACTCATATGAGGTATCTAGAATGGTCAAATTCACAGGGACAGAAAATAGAAAGGTGGTTGCCAGGAGCTGGGGGTGGGGAGAGGGGGATGGGGAGTTACTGTTTAACTGATAAAGAGCCTCTATCTGAGAAGATGAAAGAGTTCTAGAGGGGGATGGATGGTGGTGATGACCGCCCAACAGTGTGAATGTACTTAATGCCACCCTAGAAATGGTTAAAATGATAAATTTTATGTGATATTATGTACAGTAAAAAATAAAGGTGAAAAGCAAACTGTGATTGCAATTTGCAGTCAGGTTGAGGACCACCTTGTGCTGTCTGGGGTTACTGTTGGCAGGTGGGTCCGGTCCTGCCCTCTCAGCTGAGTGGGCTCCCTGCCTCCCCAACCCAGCTGACCATGGTTCAACTGTTGCTGCTACTAGGGCCGGTGAAGTTTCCCTTTTTACTTTTCCTTTAAGATTTGGTCTGTCTCCTGCCCAAGACGGGTCCTGGATACCCTCTCCCTGCCTTCTGTACCTAGCGGCAACATTTCTGTGTAGGTTGCTGAATGGCAACCTCTGTCAGCAGGGGCTTATTCTCTGGTCTCTTCTGATGTCTGTGGCTGAGCTTCCCCTGTCCTGTCTTCCAGACTTAGGCATGCTAGGTTTGACTCAGCACTGTCATCTGACTCATGCAGGTATATGTCACACAGGAATAACCAGCCAGTAAACATCAAATAGGGATGGTCATGTGTCCGTGGGGAAGACAAGTGAGTTCTTCGTATATTCTCTGATGAAATGCTTATCTCTTTTATTAGCCAGATGTTAGTTAGCCAAGCCCCACCATCTTCTGAAATGTATATGAATTTGCTCAAGCCCTGTCTGGCACTCTGGGCTGGGGGAAGCCCAATGATCTGTCCAAGATTCCCCAAGGCTGCAGGGCTGGGGCTTTGCTCCTGTCGGACTCTGGGAGTCTGCCTTCGGCTCTGGCTGTGTTCACACTTTTAGACACGCTCTGCAGCAGCGCCCTTTGCTCTGACCCAGAGGGGAGACTTAGCCCCTTTTCATTGATTTCCACTTCTACCCTTTGGAAAACTAAACAAAACAAAAATGCTTACACAACACATTTATTTGCACAGCAGGCTTTAAGTGTGAGGATGGTGACTGGGTATTACAGCAACCCAAAGCATAAACCCTTGATATTGGCTATTAGATAAAAGTCCTTCAGTGATATATGATTCTATTCACATAAAGCCCCCAAACTGGCAAAACTAACCCAGGGTGTTAGAAGTCATGATGGTGGGGAAGTCAAGCATGACGGGAAGGAACCAGGAGAACTCCTGAGGGGGCTTCGGGAATTCTGGGGAAATTCTTTATAGATTAGGTGCGGGTTACAAAGGTGACTTGGGGGAAAGCTACAGAGCTGTATACTTGTGATTTGGGTACCGTCCTGTACTTACATTATGCTTCAGTAAAAAAACTTCACATTAAAAATAAAGAAGAGTGGGGCACCTGGATGGCTCAGTGGGTTAAAGCCTCTGCCTTCGGCTCAGGTCATGATCTCAGGGTCCTGGGATAGAGCCCTGCATCGGGGCTCTCTGCTCAGCAGGGAGCCTGCTTCCTCCCCTCTCTCTGCCTGCCTCTGCCTACTTGTGATCTCTGTCTGTTAAATACATTAAAAAATCTTAAAAAAAAATAAAGAAGAGTGAAGAAACCCACCAACAACTTCATGCCCAAGCATGTTGCTTGACTCTCCACCCAGACTGTCTTCAGATCTGTATAGAGACTTCTCTCACCTATCCATTCTCTGCACGCCAGAGGGCAATTCTGGATTTTGATCTGTTAACATTGTTTTCAAAGAGGACCAAAAAACACGTAGACACAGGGGCCCATTGTCGGTGATGAGCTTGTGCGAATATGGCGGCTCTCACCCTTGTCTTCCTAACCCTCCTCAGAGAAGTCACGCCAGCGAGAACTGGAAAGACTCGTCCAGGTGCTCACACTCCATGGGCTTTCCCTTATTTCCTCCTCCCTTCCATATCAGCCCATTCTCTAGAACCTTCAAACCTGTCAGGAGAGTGACACTGTGTTTGCTTCCGCCCTCCCAAAGAGGCCCAGAAACCCTGTTTGTGCAATGAGACAGATAGACTGAAGGACCCTGAAGCCATCCAGGAGCTAAAAGCCCCAAGTAAATGAGAACATGGCTCGTGGGATAGATAGGAAGTCAAACTAGCCCTTGAGACACGTCAGTCTGCCCACCAGTGGCCTTCCTCAAAGGACAGCTGTGCGCCCAGGCGCACCACCCTGCAGCATGACCTCTGCCTTGAGCTTCTCGAGCTCTCCACTGGGACCCAGGGGACATGGTGGTACCCAGTACCTGTCCTTTGCTAGGAGGAGCAACCATGGTGCGAGAGGCTGTAGACAGTGCCAGCATGGACACCCTTCCTTTAAGGTCAGGGGTCAGGAGAAGGTGGGGAGACGCTCAGGGGCTCCAGTAGCTGGAAGACACTTCATCACACATGGCTGCAGTGACCAAGGTGTGGACCAGCAGGCTATGTTAAAGGCCATGGCCTTGGCTGCCCAGCCTGGCTTCACTGTGCTGCTGTGCTAGCCATGCATGTTTCATTACAGCAGGAAGAAGGCTAAACCCAGTGACCTGCTTGCCCCAGCACGTGGAGGGGGACAAGTTCCTCAGGCTCTTCCCAGCCCACCATCACCATCAGCTTATCCTTGGAGGACAGAAGAGTTTAGTAAGGAGGTTATTAAGAAGGCAGCAGCTTCCTCCACCTCCTCCACAGGTACCTGCTGCCACCACCTCTGTCCTCATGTCTCTTGGTAGGACATGGTCCCAGCAGGGACCAGGCATTCACAGAGAATGCCTGCACCTCCCAGGCTGCCAGGAGTGCCAGGATGGCCCAACAATGGCTGACCAGGTGGGCTCACCTCTCAGGCATGTGCTCACAGGGGACAGAAGAAGGTGCATGGAGCCCACCACTTTGCTCCCATGCTTTCACTCATGCCTGTGTTATGCCTAGGCACTGAGCTAATAATACATGAGAAAGGTACACGGCATGACCATTATGTTCGCTATTATGGCCGAGGTACCGATACACCAGGTCTCACCAGCCTGGGGCTCTTAGTCCAGTCTGATTAACACGAGCATCTATGTTTTAATGGCTCTTAGTCTCCACTTTTTCTCAGAGAGTCTTAGAATCTTGCAGAATTTCCCTTCAGCTCCTACATTAAGGATGGTTATGGAGTCTCCCTGCCCTGGAGTTAGTTCCCCTTAGTCTGCCGGCATGTTGCTGGCCACGTGCAGACCGACTGTCCACACTGCTTGGTGGGCCCTGACTCTCCAGCTGCTGCCTTTGGTAGCCCCCTGAAAAGCTGCAGCCCCTGGACCTCCGCCTTCCTGCCCTCTCTTGGCCTGTGGAGTCACCAGAACTGTGGGGGTCTGCTCTTGATGCCAGTCGTGCTGGATCTCTGGGGCTGGGACTCCACAGAGAAGGGCCTTGACAGCTGGGAGGGCTCTGGTCTTGCCTGGTCTAGATCTCTGCCAGTTCTCCTCAGGTAATAGTGCTTGTGCCAAGTGAGACAGAAACAGCTATTTTTCCACAGGGGGGACTCACAGGAAGATTATTTGAGCTCTGCAGGTCTCTAACATTCTGTGAGACCCCTCCCTTAGGTCCTCCACCACCCTATCTTCTCAAAGTACATACCTGTGGCTCTAGTAGGCTGGGTTCAGGTAAGGATGAGGACCAGCCTCCCTGTTCTTCTAAAACCGCTAAATCCCTTGGGCTCCTAGAGTTTGGAGATGAGTGGGGTTTGCATATGAGATATCTTCCTCCTTTGTGGCAAGCGTTATCGTGGCGTCATATTACTCCTTCCTACAATGGTTCATGTCAGGGACTCCTAGGGTATCAGATATCTCTATACTCCGACTATTAACCAAGTTTAAGTTCTTGTTTTTCCAGATATACCCCAGGCCCACACAGTTCAGGGGACATAGATGGGTACAGGAGAGGAGGAGCTTAGTGGACATAATTATTCTGTTTGTCTGCCCAGCATCTGAACCCCCTTCCTCTATTTAAGGAATTCTCTCACCTAATGGGCATGCAGGAGGCAGAGCTCAGTTCCCCCACAAGGAGCTGGAAATGCCAGGTTGATCCTTAGTGGCCTCTCTTGAAGTAGGCACAGACCCTAACCACCTGCCCTAGATTCTGCCCTGGTCCTTAGTCCTCTAAATAATTTCTTTTTTTTTTTTTAAGGTTTTATTTATTTATTTATTTATTTCACAGAGAGAGAGAGAGAGAGAGAGAGAGATCACAAGTAGGTAGAGAGGCAGGCATAGAGAGAGGGGGAAGCAAGCTCCCTGCTGAGCAGAGAGCCTGATACAGGACTCGATTCCAGGACCCTGAGCCGAAGGCAGCGGCTTAACCCACTGAGCCACCCAGGCCCCCCTAAATCATTTCTTTAATGACCCTCCTTTCTGCTGAAATCCACCAGAGATCATTTCTATGATTTCAGGCTAAGAACTCTGTCTAAGGTGAGGGGTTCATCTTTACCTGACCCCAGCTCCACTGGGATCAGATAAAGATGTGTTTGGTTGCCTCTCTTTCTCCTTTCCTTTCCCCTCCTTATCTACCCTCCTTTCCTGCTGATCAGTAGGAAAAAAATATCCCAGCAACTTCAATAGAAAGATGGGCAAAGGATATGGACAGGCAAACAACACAAGAGAAACACAAGAAGCTACTAAGGATGCAGCCAGATGCCCCAAATCCCTGATAATCAGAGAAACACAAATTCAAAGATTTGTGAGTTATTATTTGGCATCTGTTTAGCTGGTAACCATTCAAAAGCTGGGTAATGCTGATTTGGAGATTTGGTGACATAGAAATCAGTCATGTATCACTGATGAAAGTGTAGATGGGTATGGCCAACCAGACCAAGGAGTCTGGTTCTACTTGGTTAAGTTAAGTCCTACATTGGCATAACCTATGCCCTAGCAATTCTGCTTCTGGATGTACAACCCAGGGAAATCATCATACAAACACATAAGGGAACACTTATAAAGAAGTTCCTTATAGCATGTTTCTATAGTAGCTAGAGATTACCTGGAGTGGTTAGAGGTAAACTGAGTGTCCACTGCTGGGAGAGTGGAGACAGGGCACACAATGGGGGAGATACAGAGAGGTTAGATGCCTTGAGTTGGGTGTCACATGGGAACAGGGCTGAATGGCACAAACATTGACAGGAGGAGACATAAGAAGATATACTGTATAATAGCACATTTTACAAGAACACATTCAAATAAAGATGACCATTGGGGCACCTGGGTGGCTCAACTGGTTAAGCGTCTGACTCTTGATTTCAGTTCAGGTCATGATCTCAGGCTCACAAGATCAAGCCCCATGTCGGGGTCTAAGCTAGGTGTGGAGCCTGCTTGTCCTTCTCCCTCTGCTCCTTGCCCCTGCTCATGCTTTCTTTCTCTCTCTCTCAAATAAATAAATAATAAATAAAATCTTTAAAAACAACTAGACACTGTAGAACTAAAAAGTGCAATAATCTAATTAAGAGCCCAATAAGAGGGTTAATAACAGATAGTCAATGGAAAGAAAGATAAGTCAGAAGAAATCATCCAGAATGAAGCCCAGTGAGTCATAAAGATGGAAAACACAGAAGAGATGATAAATAAGAGAAGATACAGAACCTAATACATGTTTCTTTGGAGTTCTGGAAGGAGGGGAGAGAGAATGGAGAGGCAGTATTTGAGGAGATAAAAGTTGAGGATTTTCTGGAATTGATGAAATAAGCCAATCTCGGGGCACCTGGGTGGCTTGGTGGGTTAAAGCCTCTGCCTTTGGCTCCCGTCATGATCCCAGGGTCTTGGGATCGAGCCAGCATCGGGCTCTCTGCTCCGCAGGGAGCCTGCTCCCTCCTCTCTCTTTCTCTGCTTGCCTCTCTGCCTACTTGTGATCTCTGTCAAACAAATAAAATCTTGAAAGAAAGAAAGAAAGAAGCCAATCTCTAATTCAAAAAGCCAAAGGAGAGATTCCCACAGGAAACAGAAATCTCAAAGATATTGGTTAAGCCAAGAGTTCCCACTAGGGAAGTTCTCCTTCCACAACAAGGTGTGAGAGTACTTGAGTGACCTGGTGAATTTCTTTACAGAGGGGTTCTTGTTGTTTGTTTTTGAAGACAGGAGAGATTTGACCTTGTTTATAAGCTGAGAGAAGAAACTAGTTGAGAGTGACAGCCTGAAAACACAGGAGAGGAGAGGTAATGCCTGCAGTTTTCAGAGGAACAGACTCATACTGTGAATAATTATATTATCTATAATACTTACCATTTATTGAGCATTACATGACAGAATCTGATTCAGGGAGTTGTCATACATTAATATTAATTCTTAAAATCCTTGATAATTAGTATTTCTATTCAGACATCACTGACATGTTAATTGGTGCTCAGGAAATTCAAAGGAAAAACAAAATAAAACAAAACACCTTGGTTGTAAAATGTGGCTAGTAAATTGGGGTATCAAGATCCACACCAGATCTTGACTTACCCAAAAGTCCTTGTCCTTTCTACTCTACTAGGCTGCTCTCAGAGTTCCAGCTGACCTCAAAAAGGCCTTTCCTTGGTCTGAGGTTGGCTAGAAGGAGGATGACTGTAGAGGTGGAGATGTTTGGAGAGTATGGAGAAAAGATTAAGGAGTTGAAGCAGCTCACCTCAAGGCTTGGTTGTTCCCAGGGAAGGGATAAGGGATATTATTTGCAGAGTTTGAAGGGTGTGGGAAGTCAGCAGCGAAGTACCTGCCAAGAAGGGTCCTCTGGGGGAGGGAGGGAAAGGAGAGGAATCAAATGAAAGCTGAGGAGGCTGAGTCAGGGGAGTGTCAAGCCAGGTACAGAGTGAGAAGAAGTAACCAGAGAAGGGGAGTTGAGGGGCAAGGGGAAGCTAAAACCTTGACTTACTCGGGCAGATGGCAGGATATGGGGTAACAGGAAGGCTATGAACTAAGTGCCCAAGACATCAACGACAGCATGGAGTGGTTCCTGAGGCCGACCAAGGACACTGAGAAGCAGGGGGCACACATGAAGGGAAACAATATGTCAGTCTCAAAGTATCTTCCATCGGATATTTATTCATTACAAAGGAGAAAAATAGGGACCTCACACTGAACAAACGTAGCAGACCTCATCTTAACCAAGTGATCTCAAAATGCTTCCAAAAAGCTCCCAGCTGCCTGGCAAGGAACAAGTCAATAAACAATGATTATTATTTTAGTCCTTGAGGTAATAATAGCACCATCCCCAAGACCTACGACCCAAAGGTCTCTCCACCCCAATCCTACCTCGGTGCAAAATTGCTCTGTGCTAAAGCGTCACTGCGTCCCAAAGGGTTAATGAACTGTTCCTGGGTAACATGTGGGTAACACATGTGCCCTTGACAGGTCTTCCTTAATAAATGGAGTGATTCTAACGCTAGAGATTTAGGCACGGGGGCAGCGTTGAGATAACTGCTCCGGGCTGGGGTGAGGGAGTTCTGGGTCTCGAACCGAACCGGAAACCCCCAGGGTCCCGCACGCGGCAAGCTCTGGCTCTGGTCTCTAACCGCACAGCTTCCGGGGCTCGGGCCCCGCTCGGCTCCTGCCCGCCTCCTCCAGATCCTCGGGACTGCAGCTGGGGGTGTGGATATAGGGGGGCGTGCCTGCACTCCACTTCCATCCCCTTACGGAGTGGGGTCCCCCACGCTGCATCTCCAGCCCCTGGCTGTGCCGCGCTTAGTGACAACCCTGACGCTGCCCGGACGCTCCCCTCTGGGAAGCCTGCCGCTGCCCCCTAGTGGCTGAGCTCGGAACCTCCTGAGGGTCCCGCTGCTCTGGGGCGAAGGTACAAAGGAAACCTCTTGTGCTAGAAGCCCCGTAGTTCCGGACCCCGCTTGCAGAGAGCTGGGAGCGGTGTCGCCTTGCGGGTGTGCGGACCTGGGCTGGGCTGGGAGAGAAGGGATGCTACAGCCCTCGAAGAGCCAGGTCTGAGTCAGCCCTGACTCAGGAAGGCCAGAAGTCTCCTCCTGCTGTCCCCTGTCCCTCCCCGGACTCCTTTCAGGTCTTGTCCTTGAGCGAAAAGGGAGAAATGAATATATATCTACTGGGCAGCTTCACTTAGTCATGTGGAAACTATTTCTAAAAAAAGATTTGAAGTGATGACTAAGATTTCTGAGAAAGTTAAAGGGAAAAGGATTGGGGGTGGGGGTGGAGATCACCAGAGGGATGAGGTTAATACTTAAAATGACTCTTGAGACCCTGAACAGGTACTAGACCAGAAGACTAGAAAGGGGGTGTTAAACTTCCAGATCATGAGAGCTTTAAAAGGGAAGAAATCAACAAGACTTCAGCAGTCCTTCAAGAATCAGGAACAATAGACTAAGGGGAAGGGAAATCATGGACTAAAAAATATAAAAGAAAAAGTAGAAAACATATATCACAGATCATAATTACTGCAGATGGACTAAATTCCTCTAAAAAAGATCCCCTAGTAAAAAGCCTATGATAACCTACCTACTTTCTGTTTATAAGATGCTAAAACAAAATGACAGAGTTTGAAAACAAAGAGGTGAGTTAAGATGTACCAGGGAAAATTAACAACCCCCACAGCTAGCCCATTTTTGTGTTCTAGCTCCAAAATACTTCTCACACCTACCCGTTTCTCTTCACCCCATGGCCACTCTTTAAGTCAAACCCTGGTGATTTTCCCACTTGGACCACATCAATAGTTTTCCAATCTGTTCCTGGTGTTCTTCTTGCCTTCCTCCCTACAAAACAGACAAAATGTTCTTTTAGAAACATCAGTCATATTTTTAAAACCTACAATTCTCCTCTGCCTGAAGCCCTTCAATGTTTTCTTAAGGTACTTAAAGTAAAATTCAACCCCCTCACTCTGGCCCACAAGCCCCCCAACCGCCACCTGAACCTGTCTCATGCCTCCCCTCCCTTCTACTTGCTGCCTTCTTGATGTTCCTCAGACTCACCTGTGCACACACTGTTCCTCTGGTTGGATGCCCTCCCTTTCTCATTGCTTGGGTCTAGCTTCAGGAGCTCACTCACAGAAAAATGTTTCCTCTGGCCAGCCTGTCTAGAATAGAGCCCTTTGCCTAGCTACCCTTTATCATTACGCTGTTTATTTCCTGCAGAGTACTTGTTACAATCTGTAAATATCTTATTTATTTCTTCTCCAATAGAATTTTTTTTTACTAGTGTTTTGGGTCCTTCAGTATACAGTCATATCATTTGCAGGTATGGATTATTTTTCTGTTAGAATTTGTTTTTATAATTTCATTTTGTTTTAATAATGCAATAAGGACTTTCAAGTAATGTTGAATAATAATGATTGTAGTGAGCATTTCTTCCTTGTGCTTAATCCTAATGAAAATAGTTTGAGGGTTTTGCTGGTTTTTTAGGAAGCTATCTGCTATTAATTTTTGGTAAATACCCTTTATCATATTTAAGAAACATCCTCCTATTCCTATATTACTTTTACTTTTCCAATCTTTTCTGTGGTCACTGATTTAAATTTTCTATTTCTTTTGGTGTCAATTTGTATTTTCCTAGGAATTCAAGAATTTTCTCTAGATTTTCAAGTTTGTTGTCATAGAGTTGTATGTAATATTGTTTTATAATTATTTTTCTTTCTTTTATACCTGGTGTTGTATGATCTTTCCCATTTTTAATATTGTTCATATTTGATTTTTCTCCTTGTTCTTTAATGGTGGGTATGAAATATCTCTTGATCTTACAAAAAATAACATTTGGCATTGAATTGTCAAATGCTCCAGCAATTGCATGCCTATGTACACATTCAAAAAATGAAAGCAGGGACCCAAACAGTTACTTGTACACTTGTTCATAGCAGAATTATTCATAATAGCCAAAAGGAGAAACAACCCAAGTGTCCAGCACCAGAGAAGCAAAATGTGAATAAGCACATGTAAAATAGACATGCAATGTGATATTATTTGGCCATAAAAGGAAATGAAATTTTGATATTTGCTACAATATGGATGTACCTTAAGAACATTATGTCTAATGAAATAAGCCAGACACAAAAGGACAAATATTGTATGATTCCACTTATATGAGGTACCTAGATTAGACAAATTCACAGAGACAGAAAGTGGAATAAAGGTTACCAGGAGCTGGGGGAGGGGGTAAGGGATTGCCATTGTTTAATGGGTACAGAATTTTTGTTAGGGACAATGAAAAAGTTTTGG
>ML109745.1:0-36756 GCA_003697995.1 Taxidea taxus jeffersonii | reverse complement strand
CACACTATGTATAAAAATAAAATTAGTGTAAAAAAGTATACAAAGAAAATGTTAAAATCTTTATTGTCTTTTAGTGCACTATACAATTAGAAAATGTGATTATGTATGTAGAAAATCTAAAATAATCTACAGACAATGTATTTATTTAATAAGTAGATTTAACAAGGATGCTGGAAGCAAGGTCAATGTACAAAATAAGTTCTCATTTGCTCATTTCATTGCTACATGCAACAACAGGAAATAATCTCACAAACATAACAAAGAGTGAAAGAAACAAAGTAAAAATATCCCATACATTATCATATCATTCCATTTAAATAGTGTTTACAAAAGGCAAAACTAAACTATATTGTTTAGTGATACATACAATTTATTTCAGAAATAGAATTAGGAATTATAGGAATTAGAAATTCCTTCCTCTACTGGGGAGGGAGAAAGCTATAATCTACACAGGAATTAGAAATTCCTCCCTCTACTGGGGAGGGAGAAAGCTATAATCTATACAGAGTACAGTGGGACAGGGGGAAGGCTTCTAGGGTATTAGGGCATTGACAGTATTGCATATATTTTTTTATGCAATATAATATACATATTTCAGGTTGCTGTGTGTATGTGGATTATAAAATCTCAGTTTTCTGTGTGGAGATGTATACCATGTTTACTGGAGGAAAATACAATATCAAAGATGTCAACTTCCCAAAATTGATCTATTAAAATAAAAAGAAATAAATAAAATAAAATAAATAAAACAAAATTCTGCATGAACAAATAAACACAAATACCAAACAAAAAATAAATGGAAAATTACAAAAAAAATAAGATAATTGCAACTCACATATCAGATACATGGCTAATTTCCCTAATATATTGTGAATGCTTACAAATCAATAAAGAGCGAGCACAGGCAGACAGAGAGGCAGGCAGAGGCAGAGGGAGAAGCAGGCTCCCCGCCGAGCAAGGAGCCCGATGTGGGACTCAATCCCAGGATGCTGGGATCATGACCCGTGCGGAAGGCAGCGGCTTAACCCCCTGAGCCACCTAGGCATCCCCCCCCTTTTTTTTTTTTTGAAATACCACACTCTTTTAATTACTGTAACTTGACAATAAGTCTTGATTTAGGGATAAGCGTGTATTCTCACATTTTTTCAAGACTACCTTGACTATTTGGGGCCCTTCACGTTTTCCTAAAGTTTTAGAGTTAGCTTCTGTTACAAAATCTTTGTTGGGGTTTTGATTTAAACAATGACTTCACAGATTGATTTGGGGATATTGACATCTTTATGATATTGGGTCTTTCTAAAAAATATATATAAGCATGGCAAATACCTCTATCTATTTAGGTCTTCTTCAAAATCCTACCATAAAGTTTTACATATTTTCCATATACATCTAACACACTTTATTAAGTTTATTACTAGATACTTTGGGATTCGTTTTCATAATTGACAAAACCTTAATTATTGTTTTAACTGTTTTAATTATTGTTTTGCCTTATTGTTTTTTTTTTTTAGTAGTGAAGAATTTAAATCAACTTGCAGATTGGGCTGATGGCAAGATAATCTATAACTGGTTTTCTCAGGTTTCATAGAAAGCGTTAGAACATTTGAAGAAAGGAAAAAGGCAAATAATTTTTTTAATGCGCTTGATAATTGAAAAAAAAACTGTGGGATGGTGGAGGGGGGGAGAGAGATGTAGAAAGAGAGATTTATAAAAAATTTAAAAGTACAAAGTGTAAAACTGTGCAGTGAAAGTCAATGGTCCAGGATCTCAGGTCCCCACTAGCTTTTTCCAAAACATCTGCTGCTTACAGGTCCTTGTAATATGTTAGCGTCCTACAGTTATGTATATGGTTGATGCTTTCTCCAAATCTATCCCATCCATTTTTAACACAAATGGAAGCATAAAATACACAGCAGTTCAGCAACTTGCTTTTTTCCTTGAACAACTTATATGTAATTTCTCTAGCTCATTATGAAAACAGCTACACAGTAGTTCATATTCAATTCCCTACTGATGAACACTAAGTTGTTTCCAGGCTTCCTCAATAACAACACTGCAACCAATAGCCTTAAAAAGCATCTATGAGGGGCGCCTGGGTGGCTCAGTGGGTTAAAGCCTCTGCCTTTGGCTCAGGTCATGATCTCAGGGTCCTGGGATCGAGCCCCGCATCGGGTCTCTCTGCTCGGCGGAGAGCCTGCTTCCCTTCCTCTCTCTGCCTGCCTCTCTGCCTACTTGTGATCTCTCTCTGTCAAATAAATAAATAAAATCTTAAAAAAAAAAGCATCTATGACTGTACACATATAAAAATATAACTATAAGATGGACAGACAGTAATGCATATGTAATTTTGATAGACTTCACCAAATGCTTTGTAAAATGACTGCAACAATTTACAATTCCAACAAATGCAAGAGAATATTTGTTTGCATTGTTGTCATTCATGCTCAAACTTTATATTATCAAATTTTAAATGAATGGCGCCTGGTAGCTCAGTGGGTTAAGTCTCTGCCTTTGGCTTAGGTCATGATCTCAGGGTCTTGGGATCGAGACCCGCATCGGGCTCTCTGCTCGGCAAGGAGCCTGCTTCCCTCCCTCTCTCTGCCTGCCTCTCTGCCTACTTGTGATCTCTGTCAAATAAATAAATAAAATCTTAAAAAAAATTTTTTTAATGAAAAACATCTCATTTTTATTTTCAGTTTGCATTTCCTCGTGTATTGGTGAAATGGAGTATCTTTTTTCTTTCAACCATTTGTTTATCTTTTTCTGCCCTGTGTCTATTTTCCTCTGCAGGGAGCCTGCTTCTCCCCTCCCCTCTCTGCCTGCCTCTCTGCCTACTTGTGTGATCTCTGTCTGTCAAATAAATAAATAAATAATCTTTTTAAAAAATAAAGAGTGTAGTATTTCTCAAGGATAGACAAATAGACCAAAGGAATAAAATAGAAAGCCCAGAAACAGACCAACACATTTTGGGAAATTTGATTTATGACAAAGCTGGCATTTCAGTTGACTGAAATGATGAGTGAGTGTAGCACAGTCATTATCCATGTGAGAAAGATCTCTCTGTAACTCCTTTCACAAAGAATCAAATCTAGTGGACATAAGACCAAATACAAAACAACACAATTTTAAAACTTATAGAAGAAAATATAGGGAGGCTTAAGACCTTTCAACCAAGTCCCCCAAAGCACAAACTATAAAGAAATAGCTAAATAGGTTACATTAGTATTTACATTTTCTGTGCCTTAAAAGACATTAAAAAAAAAGTTGTCAGATAAGCCACGGGGTGAGTGAAATATTTGCAATACATCCATCTGAAAAGAGAATGATATTCAAAATATATAAAGAATTCTTAAAAATGAATAAGAAAATGACAACAACCAATTAAAAAAAAGGAAAAGGTGATGGACCTGAGTTTATGAAATAAAATATACAAATGACCAGTAAGCATATGAACAGATACCTAGCCTCTAACCTCATAGTAACCTGGGAAATGCAAATTAAAACCGTAAGGAAATAATACCGCAAACCCATTAAATTGGGGAAAAAATTCGATAATAGCAAGTGTTGAGGATTGGGAACGCAGTAATTCATCCATTGCTATTAAAATCGCTTTGGAGAGCAAGTGGGCAGTAACTAGTAATGTTGAAGTTAGGGACCCTTTGCAACCCTGCTGCCCCAGTCCTAGGTGTGTACCCCATAGAAACTCTCACACACAAGCACAGGAGACACAGCTTAGACTGTCCATAACAGGACTGTTTGGAATCAGGACAAAATGCAAACTGTCAAATTTTTATCAGTAGGAGAATGGATAAATAAATTTTTTTAAGATTTTATTTATTTATTAGTTAGAGAGAGAGAGAGCGAGCACAGGCAGACAGAGAGGCAGGCAGAGGCAGAGGGAGAAGCAGGCTCCCTGCCAAGCAAGAAGCCCGATGTGGGACTCGATCCCAGGATGCTGGGATCATGACCTGAGCCGAAGACAGCCGCTTAACTAACCGAGCCACCCAGGCGTCCCTGGATAAATAAATTTAATATAACATTAACCCAATAGTATACTATACTTCCATGAAAACAAATTTTTATTTATCAAAGAGACCTGAAAACTTAGGTAGCACCACAGGCCAGGCTCTATTCTAAGTTCTTTGTTTTTTTTTTAAATTTTATTTTTTTAAAGATTGTATTTATTTATTTGACGCAGAGAGAGAGAGAGAGATCACAAGTAGGCAGAGAGGCAGGCAGAGAGAGAGGGGGGAAGCAGGCTCCCCGCTGAGCAGAGAGCCTGATGTGGGGCTCGATCCCAGGACCCTGGGATCCTGACCTGAGCTGAGCTGAAGGCAGAGGCTTAATCCACTGAGCCACCCAGGTGCCCCTATTCTAAGTTTTTTTTTTTTTTAAAGATTTTATTTATTTGACAGACAGAGATCACAAGTAGGCAGAGAGAGAGGGGGGAAGCAGGCTCCCCGCTGAGCAGGGAGCCTGATGCGGGGCTCGATCCCACGACCCTGGGATCATGACCTGAGCCGAAGGCAGCGGCTTTAACCCACTGAGCCACCCAGGCGCCCCCCTATTCTAAGTTCTTTGTAAATATTAACTCATTTACTGAATGAACCTGAACTAGATTTACCAACAAGAGTCAATATGGATAAATCCTAAAAGCACCATGTTGACTGAGAAAAGCAAGTTACGGAAGTATTTGTAAAGTACTTTGCCATGTATATAAAGTTTGAAATATTTAAAACAGTGTTATACGATGTTTGAGAGTTTGTTCCTATATAATAAAAGTGTATAGAGAGGTTACTGCAGGGGTGAGGGTGAGGATGGGGAATAAGGAGGGCCCCTGAAGGGCTTCATCAGGAAATATGCTGCGTTTCTTTCTTTCTTTCTTTCTTTTTTTTATATGCTGCGTTTCTAATGCTAGTGATGGCTAGTGATAGCCATTCTCATAGCTCAGTGTATCTCTGAGATAGTTCATTGAACAGTAAAATTAAAGTGAAAAGTCACCCACTTTGCCCACTTCCATTTAATTGATTTTCTTCCAGTCTCTCTTCTATTTTTTTAAAAAAAGATTTTATTTATTTATTTGAAAAAGAGACAGAGTGAGAGAGAGAGAGCATGAGAGGGGAGAAGGTCAGAGGGAGAAGCAGACTTCCCATGGAGCTGGGAGCCCGATGTGGGACTCAATCCTCGGACTCCGGTATCATGACCTGAGCTGAAGGCAGTTGTTTAACCAAATAAGCAACCCAGGCGTCCCTCTTCTATGTTATTTATATATATATACATATATGTATACACACATACATGTATGTATATATACACACATATACATGTATGTATACATGTAAATAATAAATGTGTAAATAAATATATGTATGTACATATACATATATATTTATACATATGTATAACTTATGTATAAATATGTACACATATATTTATACATATGTATGTATACATACATATATGTATGTATATACATACACATATATATTTATTTATGATTATCCTATATATATTCGGTCACTTAAGTGCTTTTTCAATTATCAGTACCAAGAATAGCTGCACTTGGGGGAATATTTAGGCTTACTCCTTCTGAAACATTTTCACAGGTGGAGTTACAGTATCAAATTATATGCCTGAGCACTCAAACCCTCTTCATACTCTTCATGAGTACATTTTGCCAAGAGCTGGACCAGTTCGCTCTGCACCCCCCAGCAAGGCATTGGTGCCGCGTTTCCTCTGCAGCTTTCTCCGCACTAAATATTCTCTCAAACAAACAAACAAAAAAATCGCCCCCAAACCCTTACCATTTCGGTCCGTGAAAAAACTTATTTGTATTACTCTGAGAAACACTGACCCCAGCTGCTTGTCATTGGCTTATAAAGGGAGAAGAGTTTTACTGTTGAGGGCGCCTCGAGACCCACAGTGTTTCCCTCGCTGGGGGCAGGGGCAGGTGCAGCTCCGAGGGTCCCGCCTCGCGCACTCAGCCTTTCCTCCCACGCTCAGCGCAGTGGGGTCGGTGGCTCCGATCCCGGGAGCCCGGCCCCCACGAAAGCGCAGCGAGGTCGTCGGGGGCATAGTTTACTTTTCATTAGCCTTCTTTCCCGCCTACGAGTGGCCTTGGGTTCGCGTCTAGGCGGGTGGGCCGGGGCTCATTTACAGGGCCCCTCACAGCCGTCCTCCGGCTCGCTCGGTGATATGCCTGCCATGCCGTCCCGCCCACGGAGCGCGGGCACACAGGGCTCCATTCACCCTTCCCCGGCCGGTGAGCGGGGTGGGCGCCCCCCTCCCCACCTCGGGCCACACACAGGCAGGGTGGGACCAGAGGAGCTGGTCCTTTCCCATGGGCAGGGCTGGAATTTGGGGGGGAGGTGGGAATTGCGGAAGTTGGAAAGGGAGCAGTGAAGGGCTGAGTGCGAAGTGGGAGGCTGTTTCTAGGGATGGGGGTGGGAGAGGGGAGGAGGGGGGGGCGGGGGGCGGGGCTGAGGGCAGGTTTCCAGAATGGAGAGGTAGGAACCTAAGGAGAAACCGGAGGAAGGGAGAGACAGGGGAGGGATAGGGAGGTGGGGCAGGGCTCAAAGAGGGGACCCAGCGATTGGGGGGCGCATTCAGATCGAGCTGGGGGTTACAGGAGTGGGAAGGGAATGTGGAATAGCGGGATGAAAGGAATTTCAGGAAGGAGGAGGCATTAGCCTGCTGGGGCGGGGAGGGGGTGAGGGGGCGTGGGGGTGAGGGGCGGGGTGGCTACCCCTTGCTGGACCTGGGCTGGCATTTGCCAAAGGGCTCAGCTTGGAGTCTCCATGGGGCGGCAGAAGTCTACAGCTCCAGGCCAGGTGGAAGAAGGTGATGACAGATGTGGGCAGGGTGCACCTAGCTGTGGACAAGAAGCAAGGACAGTGCCTCCCCAGCTGTCAGGAGTTTCCTGGGGATGGACTCTGAAGAGGCCTGGGAAGTGGGAGAAGGGAGGGGGGAACCGCCAGGGAAGGAAGAGCACCCTGGTGGAGGGAGGAGCTGAAGAAGTACCAGGACTGCTTTGGGAAGCCTAAGATCCTCCAGGCAGCAGCTTCTTGTCACTGGGAAAAATGCCCACCAGTGAGAGATCAAAGAGATCATGGTTTCGCCATGTTGTGGGAAACTATAAAAATGGCGCTATAAGGCCATGCTCCTTATAGGAGGCCGGTAGGTAAGTCCTCTGGGAGAGTGTATTAAAATGCAGATTCCAAGTCAGGAGATCTGAGACGGCACCTGAGACTCTGTATGACTCACAAGGTCCCAGGCAATGCCTGTCCTGCCTCTTCAGGACCACACTGAGCAGCAAGAGTGTAAGGAATTGTCTATTGGGGGCGCCTGGCCTGCTGGGTCAGTAAGGCATGGGACTCTTGATCTCAGGGTTGTGAGTTCAAGCCCCACCTTAGGCAGGCAGCCTATTTAAAGAAATAAACAGGGGCGCCTGGGTGGCTCAGTGGGTTGGGCCGCTGCCTTCGGCTCGGGTCATGGTCTCAGGTTCCTGGGATCGAGCCCCCCATCGGGCTCTCTGCTCAGCGTGGAGCCTGCTTCCCCCTCTCTCTCTGCCTGCCTCTCTGCCTACTTGTGATCTGTCATAAATAAATAAATAAATAAATAAATAAATAAATAAATAAATAAAATAATTTAAAAAAAGGAATTCTGTATCAACGTGGAGAAATATCTAGGTTATATGATAAAGTGAAAAGATAGTCTATGTGGGATGAAGCCCGTTTTCTTTTTAAAGTGTGTCTTACTCAAACACGCTAATGTGTACACCTATACACACACACACACACAGACGTGCAAAAACATATCACCGGCACCTTCTTCTGGGAGATGGGATTACAAGTGATATAAATTTCCTACTTTTTGCTTGTTTCTATTTTCTAAATTTCTTTGATAAACACATTTTCCTATCGTAAGGAAAAAGAGTCTCTCAAAACCACAGAAGTTATTTATTTTAAAAAGAGGACTCAGGCAGACGTTCACAGATCTTCCTCTCTGGGAACCTGGCTTAGTTTCTCCTCCTCTTCAGCTCCGAGTATCTATTTACATGCTGCGCAGGGAGGCGGCTGGCAGCCCCTGGGGCTTGGCAGGGGGGTCACCCTATCCCCTCAGTCAGTGTTTGCTCACTTGAGTGAGCTTAGGGGACAAGGTCCCACTGAGGGACATTTGGTTATGGCAAAGTCTAGGAGTACATTTAAATGGCAGTGGTAAAGGGAAATTTTCTTTTTGGCTATTACTTACATTGTTCAAGCCTAGAGACATTGGTGCTATGAATGGATAGTTCTTTCTATTTACATGGCCTCTTATTATTTGTTCTTTCTTACCATCACCTTATTTGATCCTCTGAGGTAAATGCTCTTGTTATCTCCCTTTTATAGCAGAAGAAAGTAAATCTCAGAGAGTTAAATCAACTTACTCAGGGTCAACATCTAGGAAGAGGCAGAGCCCTGGGCTTTTTAATCCAGAACACCTGGTTCTAGAACCTAGTTTCTTGACTATTGAAATGGACTGTATCTCATAGGATAGTAGACCCAAGTTCAGAAACCTTGCCTTCCTGTTCATGTGCAAGCATGTCTGGAGCTCTGCGTTCTCATGTGTGAGCTTGGGCTAGCAACACCTCTTGAGCACAGCTCAGATGGCAGTGCGGAGAGTGGCCTGGGCTCCCACAGAAGCTGGAAGAGCACAAGGGGCGATATGATGGGGAGGGAGGTGGTCATGATGAGTTTATTGTTCACAAGAAGTCTGGATTACATGAAATCTAGAAAGTGATTGCTGGGAATGAGAGGATCTTTTTTCTTCTCCGGACTTCCCTATCAAATAAGAAACAGGGGCACCTGGATGGCTCAGTCGGTTAAGTGTCTGACTTTGGCTCAGGTCATGATTCCGGGGGTCTTGGAATGGAGCCCCCAGGATGGGCTCCCTTTGGGGAGTCTGCTTGTCCCTCTCCCTCTGCCCCTCCCTCCCCTTCCCAGCCTGTGTGCAAACACTCTCTCTCTCAAATAAATAAATAGAATCTTTAAAAAAATAAAATAAAAAACAATTTTGTTATGTTCTCCCGTTTTTTAAAAGATTTAGTCTATTAAACAAATTGCTAACAATCGATTTTCTTATTTTTTATTAATTAAAGTCATTTGGAACTATCACAGCTTCTAATAAATATGAAATATAGATATAATCTCCTTAAGCTGCTGCGGTTCTAGCAAAAGAAAGTAATTTTGGCATTTTAGTTGGCCTGTGTCGCTTTATAAGAGGTAAATGTTTAATTGTTAAGTCTTTTAAAATAGAAAGACCCATGAACCCTGTAAGAATCTATCCCAAAGAAATGGTTTAAATTGCAGAAGGGAAAATGTATTTCCCAAGGATGTTGGTTGCATTAGCTATAATAGCTTAAACAGTAGAAATGCACTAAATATTCATCTGTAAATAAATTAGGGCATATTTGCATGTTTGCACAATAGCATATTTTGCAACTATTAAAATTTCTGTTCAGTCTTAGAGCAGAGAAAAATTTCCTCTGCGGGGCACCAAACCCAGAAACCATTAAGAAAAAGCTGACAGATTTGACACCATAAATATTTAAAAAGGCTTGCCCTTGAAAGACACCATAAACAAAGTGAAAATACAAGTGACAAACTGAGATAAAATATGCAAAAGCAACAATATTAAAGCCATGAATCTTTATTTTCCCATAAATCACACTATTTCAGCTGCTCTCCTCCAGCTGAGCCATGAAGCTTGTCTCCCAGAGAAAGAGGGGCAGGGACTGCTTATGGGACAGAGAGGTCCCTGAAAAACTGTGAGTCTCCACCCTGATTTCTCTCACCCCCTTAGCAAGACCAGAGTCTCAAATGCCAGTCTTTGTGGAGGAAATAAAAGAAATAGTTTTATCCTGAATACTGCCCTTTAATAAATCAAGGGCCCACCTGGGTGAACTTGATCATAAACATCTACACAGGGAGAACTCCTACCAAAAGGAAGTGGGAAAAATAGCTGACCCCCACCCCCAACTTCCCTGGCTGAGGATGGTGTAAGGAAGAGAAAGGTGAGAATAAGAGAAGCAGTTGGTGAGAGATGTGTGTCCCACCTGTCCCAAAGTTGCAGACAGGTCGATTGAAGGAAATATCAAAAGCAGAAGAGAGGCTTCTAACCCTGTTTCAGTTTGAGATTCTGAAAAGGGGAACCTCACCAGGTACCTGCCCCGGAGCAAAGCTTCTGCCTCTTTAGGCAGAGAGAAGGGCAGCATTGGGCTGACCAGAGTCTTTCCTGGCATTCATTGGCATGCAAGATGTCCAGAATTTCCTGAATACCTTTGAGAAGGAAAATCAAACCCTATATGTGAGGACCGGGTCATCACCCAGGCTGGGAGCCACATGGGAATTGCAGACAGGCTTCAAGGTAGTTCAGAGCACCTGTAGATCCCAAGGGGAGAAGAGTCCATTGAAAGGATCACTGGACTCCAAGGGAGTCAGGAGAAATCTTGACTTTCTTAGGTATAGATGTAGGCAACAAATGTCAGCAAGATGCTTGCCCTGTGACCAGGTCAACAGGAAGCATTGTTACAGAACTCAGAGGAGCTCAGGAGTGGTCCAAGGACCTGTGCTCAGGAACTTAGGCCCCCCTCCTTCACCTTTACCACATTAGAAGTCCCGTCTCCCCTGTACCCAAATGCCACTCCAGAGAATTAACAGGAGGAGGAATATAAGGGTTAAAGTAGTGGGTAGAGTAACTGTACCTAAAGGTTATTAAAATACGGTGGCTTACACAGTGAAAGCTGGCTTCTCTTTCAGATGAGAATCCAGGTGGGCGGTGCAGGTCTGTTCTGGCTCCCTGGAGGGGAGGGTGGGGCGGTCAACCCTGCTGTCCTTCTGTCTTCTTGCTGCGATGTTCTCAACACGTGACTTCTGTCTCCTGGTCTTTTATTCTAGTTCCTGCCAACGCTAATGCATTCCAGGTAGTGGGAAGAGGGACAACGATATATGGTAGGCATGCCCTATCCCATTTCCTTCAAGTGCATGACCTGGAAGTCATGCACATCATGCGTGCTCACATGCTATTGTCCAGAACTAGGTCGTGTTACTACCTACATGCAAGGAAGGCCGTGAACATTTTCAGCCGGGCAGCCAGATGGCCATATCTTACCCACAGAACACACTCACCCTTGTCCAGCCTGAAGTTCAGGGTCTCTGGGGGCTGCAGGGTCCTTTCCTCCAGGCCCAGATGCAACTATCTGTCTGGCGACCTATAAGCAAGAGAAAAGTTGTCTCCCCTACTTCCAGTTACTCACATACCAATAGGCACCCGTGGAAAAGAAATAGGATGAGTAATTAGAACGTCCATTCAGAAAATGGAAGAATGGAGAACACGCAGTAGTGACCAGTTCATAGCAAGTGTCCCCTCCTACCACACAACAGTCACAAACACTGCCTTCCCCCAAAGCTGGGCTGGTGCCTTGCCTTGTGGATCTGGTAGTCCCTTGTCCATTGACCTCAGAGAGGACAGGCTGGATTTGGCAAGATAATTCCTTGTGTGTCTTCCTGCATGGCCTCGTCCCAAGTGGGCATTGGACGGTATCCCCTTACCGTTTTTAAGGGGACTTGTGGATCTCACAGCCTTTTTCTTCTGGTGCCTTTTGGGAGGGCCCAGAAATTACTTTAGGAGTCAATGCAATCACAGGATTTTTCAGGTCACACTTAACGGGGTTTGGTTTTGTTTGCAAGAAAATGCCTTCCAGTAGTTAGTAGGCTTCTCGTCCATTTATTCCCTGTCGATGCTGTGTGGAGGTATCTATCGTCAAAAGTTCTTCTTCTGGCATGATTTTTACACAGCAAAATTTTGTTCTTTAATTTAGTCGCTTCGGACTCTGTCCTTTTTTGTTCTAGAAGGCGGTTAAACTACTAGCGGATTTTACTGACTCTTGGGCATGGTCGGTTTTGGTCCAAAGGAGTGGTTCCTACTCAAAAGCATGGTCCTTACTCTCCCATCTCCCAATACCTGGCAAGCTTTGGTGTTCTCATTTGGCTCTCGGCCCTATAGCAACCACTTTCTTCTAGGCTTTACGGTGTCCTACCTGCACCTGCTCAGCCATGCTCTTAGCCAAGGGCTAATGGTGAACCCCAGTGTTGTTTCTAGCACCCTTATCCCCCATGCAGCTCTCACAATCTTTGTTACCCTGCCCTGAAAATTCTAGCCAACTTAGCCTCCCTGAATTCCTGCTTCTTCAGCTCAACAAGAGTGCTATGTGCTATGCTCTGCCCTGTGCTGTCCCCGTCCTCTGTGATCCACAGAAGGTCCCCAGGAAGAAAGCCAGGGCCAGTGTGGGATTCACTTCCTGTGTATCTTTTCTCTAAAGGATCACAGTCTGGTCCTGCCTATTGTCCAATACACTGTCCAACTGCCAGTTGCCTCATTTATTTTGTCTAATTTCATGATTGTTTATGGTGGTGGTGGTGGTGGGAATGTGATATTAGTTACTCCATTGGGGATATAATCAAAATTCTTTCCTTCCCTAGGTAGAGAATTTTATTTGGATATACAGCTGTCCAGGGAGGTAGCCAATGGTATATGAGCAGAAGCAAAGGAGTGTGCCTCTACTTCTCTGTTTTCTTTTTTTTTAAAGGTTTTATTTATTCATTTGAGACAGAGAGAGAGAGAGACAGAGAGAGCACGAGTGGGGAGCAGGGGTGGAGGCAGAAGCAGACTTCCCACTGAGCAGGGAGCCTGATGCAGGGCTTGATCCCAGGGCCTTGAGATCAGGACCCGAGCCTAAGGCAGATGTTCAGCCAACTGAGCCACCCAGGTGCCCCAACTTCTCTTTGTTTTCTTTTCCTGCTGGCTGGAATGTTACAGCTGTGATTACTAGCTGTCCAGCAAAATCTGCTCTTTGTAATTAACATACTCAAAGCAAAGATCTCAGAGAGAAAAGAGAAGAAGAGGGCAGGGGAAAAGTATGTGAAGCAATAACGGCCAAATTTTTTCCCAAAATTTAGTGAAAACATCACCTGTCATTCAGTGAACTCCAAACAGGATGAATAAAAAGAAAACCATACTCAGGCCCATCATGGTCAAACTGCTAAAAACCAATTATAAAGAGAAAATCTTAAAAATAGCCAGATAAAACATATATTATACATAGGAGAGCAATGTGTGAATATTGGCTGACTTCTTTTTATTTTTTTATTTTTTTAAACGATTTTATTTATTTATTTGTTAGAGAGCAAGCACAGGCAGACAGAGAGGCAGGCAGAGGCGAGGGAGAAGCAGGCTCCCTGCCGAGCAAGGAGCCTGATGTGGGACTCGATCCCAGGACGCTGGGATCATGACCTGAGCCGAAGGCAGCCGCTTAACCAACTGAGCCACCCAGGCGTCCCTTCTTTTTATTTTTTAATTAATTTATTTTTTATATTTTAAAGATTTTACTTATTTATTTGACAGACAGAGATCAGAAGTAGGCAGAGAGGCAGGTGGGGTGGTTGGGGGATGGGGGTGGGGTGGGAAGCAGGCTCCCTGCTGAGCAGAGAGCCTGATGCCAGGCTTGATCCCAGGACCCTGAGACCAAGACCCTAACCAAAGGTAGAGGCTTTAACCCACTGAGCCACCCAGGTGCCCCTATTGGCTGACTTCTCATGAAAAATGAGGGAGGCCAGAAGACAATGAAATACCATCTTTAAATGGCTGGAAAAAAAAACTGACAATCCCTAATTTTACATTATGTGAATATATTCCTCAAATATGAGGGTAAAATATTTATTAAAATATTTACTATCTTTTAAAATATTAAATATCAATATAAACAATATTTATATTATTAATTAATATAATTTTATTATTTAGCAGTTCTTAATAATATAATACTCAATAAAATAATAACTATTTAAAATAAAAATATTTATTTAAATGTTTAATTAAAATATTTATTAAAAATAAATGATAGAGCCTGGGTGGCTCAGTGGGTTAAGCCTCTGCCTTCAGCTCAGGTCATGATCTCAGGGTCCTGGGATGGACCTCCACATCAGGCTCTCTGCTCAGCGGGGAGCCTGCTTCCCCCTCTGTCTTTGCCTGCCTCTCTGCCTACTTGTGATCTCTACAAATAAATAAATAAAATCTTAAAAAAGAAAGATAGCCGAGAAAATTAATTGCCAATGAAAGTGAGGTACGAGAAAAGGTAACTAGATAGAAACCCATTTACAGGATTCTACAGCCAACAACTGCACATTCTTTTAAGTGCATACAGAATGTTCAATAGGACAGACCCTAGGCTGGGGCATAATATCGCTCTCAATACATATGAGACAACTGAGATCTTACAGAGTATGTTCTCTGACACAAGAATATTAAATTAGAAATCAGTAACCATAAGATAGCTAGAAAATTCCCAAATTGTTGGAAATTAAACAAGGTAATTCTTTTAAATTTAATTTATTTTTAATTTTGACATTCACATTATTTAATAACAGCTACATATTCTTAAACTTTTTTTTTCAGAGTGAGGTGGACATGCAATATTACATTAGTTTCAGGTGTAAATCATAGTGATTCACCATCTCTATGTGCTATATGCTATGCTCACCACCAGCGTAGCTCATGTCACCATACAAGAGTATAACAGTATCACTGACTCCATTCCTTGTACCCCGCCCTTCATTCCTGTGACTCATTCATGCCATAATTGAAGCCTGTATATCCCACTCCCTGTCACTCATTTTGCCTATCCCCTTACCCACTCGCTCTTGCAACCATCAGTTTATTCTCTTTATTTATCATCTGATTTTGCTTTGTGTTTGTTAGTCATGTGTTTTCAAACGAGGTAATTCTAAATAGATTACCAAAAAAGAAGAAATCACAAGAGAAATTAGAAAATATTTAAAGTTAGACGATAATGAAAATATAAAGCAGAAAAATTCTTGAGGTACAGCAAAGCAGCCCTTGGAGGGAAGTGTATGGGTTTAAACGCTTATATCAGAAAAGCAACACAGGTTTCAAAGTAATGATTTAAGGATCCCTCTTAAGGGGTGCTTGGGTGGCTCTGCCTTTAGCTCAGGTCATGATCCCAGAACCCTGGGGTTGAACCCTGGGATAGAACGCTGCATCTAGGGACGCCTGGGTGGCTCAGTTGGTTAAGCGGCTGCCTTCGGCTCAGGTCATGATCCCAGCGTCCTGGGATCGAGTCCCACATCGGGCTCCTTGCTTGGCAGGGAGCCTGCTTCTCCCTCTGCCTCTGCCTGCCACTCTGTCTGCCTGTGCTCGCGCTCTCTCTCTCTCTCTCTCTAACAAATAAAAATAAATAAATAAATAAAATCTTTAAAAGAACGCTGCATCTAGCTCCCAGCCCAGCAGGAAGCCTGCTTCTCCCTCTCCCACTTGCCCTGCTTGTGTTCCCTCTCTCGCTGCCTCTCTCTCTGTCAAATAAATAAATAAAATCTTAAAAAAAAAAAAAGGATCCAGCTTAAGAAACAAGAAATGTATGAGTACATTAAATTCAAAGTAGAAGGAAGGAAATAATAAAGGCAAAGATCAATAAAACAGACAATAGTCAAACCAGAAGAAAATTAACAAAGCCAAAAGTTGGTTCTGTGAAAAGATTAATAAAAATGATAAACTTTTTATAAAATTGGTCAAAAGAAAGAGAGAGAACACAGAAATGACCAATATCAGGCAAAAAAGATGGAAGTCAATTGGAATTCTCAGACCTTGAAAAAAAACTTAAAAAGGACAATTATGAACAATCTTACGCCAATCAATTTAACAACTAAAATGAAGTGAATAGAATCTTTGCAAGCTTACCTAAACTGACTCAAGAAGAAAAGGAAAATTTGAATATTCCTGTACCCATTAAATACAGTGAATTCTAATAATAATTTTTTAAAAATTTCCCAGAAAGTTAACTCCAGGCCCAGATAGAGAGAATTCTATCAAACATTTAAGGAAAATTGGGTTCCTGGGTGGCTCAGTTGGTTAAACGACTGGCTTAGACTCAGGTCATGATACTGGAGTCCGGGATAGAGTTCCACATGGGCTCCCTGCTTAATGGAGAGTCTGCTTCTCCTTCTGACCCTACTCCCTCTTGTGCTCTGTCTCACTCTCTCTCTCTCAAATAAATAAATAAAATCTTTTAAAATAATTTAAGGAAAATGGAAATAGTGTCAAGATGACACGAAGGAGCACGTGGAGAGGAATTATTTTTGCAGCCATATTTGGAAATTATAATCTGCCACAGTGATACTGATAAGCAAAGATTTCTTAGGACACCAAAAGTAAAAACCAAAAAGAATAATAATAAATTGGACTTAACAAAAATTTAAAAATCTACTCCTCAAAAGGCATTATTAAGAAAATGAAATCGGGGTGCCTGGGTGTTTCGGCTCAGGTCATGATCTCAGGGTCCTGGGATGGAGCCCCGCATGGGGCTCTCTGCTCAGCAGGGAGCCTGCTTCCTCCTCTCTCTCTCTGCCTGCCTCTCTGCCTACTTGTGGTCTTTGTCTGTCAAATAAATAAATAAATAAATCTTAAAAAAAAAAAAAGAAAAGAAAAGAAAAGAAAATGAAATCAGGGTGCCTAGGTGGCTCAGCTGGTTAAGTGGCCAACTCTTGGTTTCGGCTCAGGTCATGATCTCAGGGTCCTAGGATGGAGCCTGGTCTCCCCTACCCACCACTTGGTACTTGGCAGGAAGTCTGCTTAAAATTCTCTCTCCCTCTCTGCCCCTCTCCCCCAGCTTGCTTGCTTGCACGTACGTGTGCACACGCACTCTCTGTCTCACTCTCAAACACATAAATAAACTTTAAAAAGAAAAAGAAAATGAAGTCAAGACCACCACGCTTCCAGCCAGCGAGAGAGGCTCTTCTGTGCTGCGTGGACTTCGCCGCCCCTGCACCAGCTTCTTCTACAAGTGCCGAGAGCAAATTCGCCTCCTGCCAGAGAGCGGCGGCTCCTGCTGTCCCCGGCGCTGCGCCAAGTGCTCCCACCGCTGCGTCCGCAAGGGGGCGCCGGGGCCTTATGGGGAGCGGCGAGCTCCTGATGCAACAGAGCAGCTGGTAGAAACCTGCTGTTTGTTCAAGTATTCCAATGATGATAAACTCTTCTAGAGTCTTCTGGGAGGAAAGAGGAGAGGGGAGGAAAGGAGAGGGGAGGAGAGGGGAGGAGAGAGGGGGAGGGGAGGGAAAGGGAGTGGAGGGGAGGGGAGGAGAGGGAGGGGAGGGGAGAGGATAAGAGAAAAAGGAAAAAAGAAAAAGGAAAAATTGTATCCAGACTAGGAGGAAATATTTATAATCCATGTATATGAGAACGAACTTATATTCAGAATATATAAGGAAGTTTTGTAAGTCAATAATAATAAGGTAAATAACCCAATTAAAAATAGATAAAAGACTTGAAGAGAAACTACAAAACAAGATTCTCTGGCCAATAAGCACAGATGAAGATATTCAACATTTACAGTCATCAGAGAAATGCAGTTAAAACCACCACAAAATATTGCTTCATACCCATTAGGAGAGGAAAATTAGAAGACTGAAAATTCTTTTTTTTTAAATGCACAGAAGTATTTATTTATTTAAGATTTTATTTATTTGACAGAGAGAGAGAGAAGAGAGTGATAGCATGAGGTAGGGGGAGTGACAGAGGAAGAGGGAGAAGCCGACTTCTTGCTAACTGGGAGCCCGCCACGGGACTCGATCCAGAAAACTGTGATCATGACCTGAGCCCAAGACAGATGCTTAACCTGCTGAGCCACCCAGGCATCCCAAGAAGACTGAAAATTCTAAATGCTGGCAGGGATGTGGAACAACTGGCTCTTGTAGGCTTTGAAGACAGTGGGTGGGGGGTGTTCCTCTGCCTGCAGAGGAATGCAGACAGCTTCTAGAAGCTGAAAAAAATACAAAAACAGATTACCCTTGCTACGGATTGAACTGTGTCCCCCTGTCATTCAGATGTTGGAGCCCTAACTTCTGAGGTGATAGTATTTGGAGCTTTTGGTTGGTGATTAGGGTCACATGAAGTCATAAGAGTGAGGCACCCATGGGGCTAGTGCTCTTAAAAGACCCTCTAAAAGAAGAGGCATCAGAGGATTCTCTGTCTCTGTCTGTCTGTCTGTCTCCTCCCAGCCACTGAGAGCACACAGTGAGAAGGTAGCCATCTGCAAGCGAGGAAAAAAAAATCTTCATCAGAACTGGACTGTGCTGACACTCTGATCTCAGACTTCCAGTCTCCAGAACTGAGGAAATAAATTTCTGTCCTTGAGACTACCCCATCTCTGGTATTTTGTGTTGGCTGCCAGATCTGACTGAGACAATCCTAGAGCCCTTGGAAAAGGATGCCTTTATTTAGCCCAGTGAGACTCGTGTCCAACTTCTGACCGCTAGAATTATAAAATAATGAATCTATGATGTGTTAAGCCACAAAGTTTGTGATAATTTGTTACAGCGGCAATAGAAAAACACACCCAGCAATCCCTCTACTAGATATTTACCCAAGAGAAAGGATTAAAAATCTACAAGAATACTTGTATGTGGATATTTGGAACAGCTTTTTTCACAATAGTAAAAGTCTAGAAATCATCCAAGTGTCCATCAGCAGGAAAATGAATAAACAAGGTATGGTATGTTCATACAATAGAACACTGTTTAACAATTTAAAAACAATGAACTACTGATATATTCAGCAACGTGCATAAATCTCAAAAACATATTTGTTGAGTGAAAGAAACCAGGCAGAGATGAGTACCTAATTTATGATTCTATTCATATGGTCTTCAAGGACGGGTGAAACTAATTTATGGTGGTAGAAGTGAGAATAGTGGTTGCTTGTGGGGTTGCAGACAAGCACATTTTCTAGGGTGATGGACAGAGTCTATATTTTGATTAGTGTACTGGTTACATGGGCATAAAAATTCGTCAAAACCTGTTGTGTTACACTTTTGAGATCTTTGCATTTCACTGTACTTACGTGTTCCTCAACAACAACAAAAAGGAAACCAAGAACAAATATTGGGGGACATCTGATGAACCTTAACTGATGAACTTCCAAATCCCACTGTCTTAATATAGAAAGGTTTCTCATTCATGGGAAGTCCAAAATGAATGCTCATGATCTGTAGGCTGTTCTCCTCCAAGTGGTGATTTAAGAATCTTGGCCTCCACCGTTCCCATAATATGGTTTCCAAAGCTATCGCATTGGTCTCCACCAAGCCAGCAGCAAAGTTAAAGCTAAGAGATCTTGCGTTGGCGCTTTCTACGGGCCAGGCCTGGCAGGGGCCCACATCACATGGGCCCTCATTCCGCTGGCTTGGATTTAGCCACATGGCTACACTTAATTGAAAGGGAGGCTGGTAACGGTGGTCTAGCCAGGAGCCCCAGAAGAAGAGGAAAAGTCTTGGATACTCAGTTAGCAGTCTCTGCCACCCTACGTTATTAACATCACATATTAGCTAACACTTGTTAAATATTTACTCTTCATCAGCAACTGTTCTAAGAGCTTTACATTTAATCTTCAACGACTCTTTGAGGTACATACTAGGTTAATCCCCATTTTACCAGTGAAGAAAGACAAGTATGAAGAAATGAAGTTGTCCAAGTCAAACAGCTCGTAGGTGGTGGAGACTGGATCCAAACTCAGGCAGCCTAAGACCGGCGCAGGTGCCGTCACTGCAAGTTTGTACGGCGCTCATTGGAAGATTGCATCATATTTCAAAGTTTGGATGAGCCTGCTTTACTTAACCATTTTCATATTGTGAAAGATTTAGATTCTATATTGATTGGGTCTCTAAATAATGCACGGCTGAACACCTTGAAGTTTTTAATCCCCCTGCATTATGGATGGGTTCCTTCGGGTTAATTCTTTTTTATTTTTAAAAGTTTGCTAAATTAAGCCTACAAGAGTCTGCTTCCTCTCTGAATTATGCACTGCATACAAATGACCTCATTATTGACAAGACATTCATCACTGGATGCTAACTGCTTGGGTTTGGCTCTCTCCGTCTGCAAATCATTCTCTGCGAAAATATTAATCTGCGTTTGTTGATGTTTGGCCCTGAAGATACTGGCGTAGACAGAGTTCTTCACTTTATGCAACCGAGTCATGAATTTTTCATTAGAAAACGATCTCCCAGCTTATCTGGTCCAATTCCTTAGCTAATAGAGAAAGATAGTTCTAAAAATGGCGGGACAAAAATAGAAGTTTTATAAATTGAATCACATTTTTTACTGACAGGGTTGGGGGAGCTTGCTGTCAAAGAGAGTCTATGAGACATGCTTCCTGAGACCGAACATTTAGCTTGGGAACAATTACGAGCTGTTAAACTCAAGACACAGAAGGGGACCAAACTGCAACAAATTTCACCTCAGCTTGGGAAGTCATTTGCGGATTACGAAAGAACGGTTACCATTTCCCCGGTGCTCACCGCACTCGGCACAGTACAGATTTGTCTCATCTAATCCTTGCAGCAGACCTCTGGAGCATATATTGCTCAAATCCCCGCTGTACCAATGAGGAAACTGAGGCATGGGGAGGTTAAATAAGGAAGTATTACTTTAAGAAGCAGAAAACCACGCCCAACAAAATAACAAAAATAGCTCATTTCGTTCGCCTCATGAACACTGTTTATATCTTTTTTTTTTTTTTTTTTTTTGTCTTCTTAGATTCTTTGTTTGCCAGGGTCAGGGTGGAGTGGGGATTCCACTTCTGTAGATAATTCCAAAATCCTAAAATTCTTTTGTTGTCAGGTTAAAAAAAGTTTTAAAAAGGAACAGGACAGAAAATTAACTGGTAGGGTGAAAATCTAAACTTTCTTGAAAGCCGAGTGGGAGGGATGGGCTACATGAATGCTGACTGATTGATTAATGACCTTTCTAGAAGAGGCCACCCACCAGGAAGTCTATTGTAGATTCCCATCTCTGTCACTTGCTCATCCTCTATTTCCAAGCCCTCCCACCAGGTGCTGGGGAGCCTTCCTTCCTTCCTTCTCTTGCCTCACTGCCTCCGGCGGCAGCCTCCTCACAGCCTGTCCTTGGCCCAGCCTATCTCTGCCCTCTCCTGTCATTCTAGCCACAGTCCTGGAGAACCTTCTTGAGCTTCTCAGAAGGGAGAGGCTGACTTCCAACAGGCTCCATCTGTTTAAGAGAGAAATGTCTTCCCAGATGCCAACCCTTATCTCCAGGCTCCCTTTCTTCCAGCAGAACAGAGGTGTATGGAGGACTAGCTGTTTCCCCTCTAACTGTCCTCCAGCCCCAGGCACCACTGGAGGCCAAGATCTTGCTCCCAGGGGGCGACTGGGGCAGCAGGTTCTAGGATCAGGAGTGGCGGGTTCTTTCTGGTGCTCCTTTGGACACTGTGTGAAACTCAGGACAGATCGACATCGGATGAGAGCTTGGCCCGGGGAGAAACATATACGTTCAAGGTCCTGTGGCCTCTGGTGTCCCCACCTGGACTGTGGCAGCCTCCTCTGGGGCTTCCAGGGGAAACCGAGTCAGAGTGACCGTGCACTGGCAGGGGCTGTGTGCAAAGGGGCCTCCACTCCAGCCACCTGAGCTGAAGCCCGCGAAGGCAGGCCAGCGTCGCTCGGTCCTTTGCATATGGTACTACCCTGGCTGGGGTGCTGGGAGACCCACCAGAGGTATCACACGCTCGCCTTCCTCAGGGGGCTCACAGTCTCCTCACAAAGAAAGGACTTTGCTCAAGGACGCCATGTTCACACACATGAGGCCTATAAATGTCCGAAGGCAAGCCAAGTGCAGGAAGAGCTGGCTGGACTCAAGAACCACAGAGACTGGGTGAGCTCATGGCTCGTGGAGGGTGAGGGGGTGGGCATGGGGGGGCAGGTTTCTGGGGAGGGAGCGCCATGGTTCGGCGGATGAGTTAGAGGAGTTGAATTGGGGCCCTGGTGGTGTCACTGTTTGGTTCTTGTTGTCAGTGTCTTTTCCTCTGCTCTTAATAATTGAAAGAGGCTATGTGTGAGAGAGCCTGGCACGAAGTGAGAGCTCCATAGCATTAGATGAGCCTGAATTTGGCACATTCTGGGAGGCCTCAAGGTCTCTGTAGGGATCACCAGGCTCAGCAGAGCTCCTGGTAGGACTGCGTTAGCTGCCACACAGAAACCGGTAAGGGCAGTCGCCTCCCAGGGGTGGAAATTTGTTGCCAGGGACAAGGGAGGGAGGGTACTCTATTTTTTTTAATTTTGTCCATATACATCTATTTCTTATTTCAAAAGATAGGTAAAATTTAAAGTTTTTAAGAAGAACATACTATTTTATATTCATGTTTCAAGGTTATGAAAGCATCTGTATATAGATGGGTTTTTTTAAAGATTTTATTTATTTCCTTGACACAGAGAGAGAGAGAGAGAGAGATCACAAGTAGGCAGAGAGGCAGGCAAAGAGAGGGAGAAGCAGACTTCCTGTTGAGCAGAGAGCCCGATGTGGGGCTCGATCCCAGGACCCTGGGATCATGACCTGAGCCGAAGGCAGAGGCTTTAACCCACTGAGCCACCCAGGCGCCCCAGGAGAGAGATTCTTAAGCCAACTCTGTGCTGAGCGTGGAGCTGGACCCGGGCTCAATCTCAGGACCATGAGATCATGACCAGAACAAGAACCAAGAGCTGATGGGGGGTGGGGGCATGGGCAAGCCCAGTGATGGGTATTAAGGGGGGCATGGATTGCATGGAGCACTGGGTGTTATCCGCAAACAATGAATCATGGAACACTGCATCAAAAACTAATGAAGTACTGTATGGTGACTAACACAGCACAATAAAAAGAAAAAAAGAAGAAGAAAAAAAAGAAGCTAAGATTTGGTTGCTTAATCGACTTCACCACTCAGGTGCCCCTGTATATAGATGGTTTTAATGGAAACTCCCAAATGATCTTGATAAATGGGTATTATCTTCATTTTATGATGAAGAAATAGAAGATCAGAGAAGTTAAGTGACTTAAGCCACAGCTGGTTGAAGAGGTAGAGTTTAGCCCTGAGTCCAGGGCCCTTTAAACCAGGTGGCTTCTGGCAGGGCAGTTAAGAGCCCCAGACTTCCCTCAGTTTCCAGGGCTTGATCTGTGATCCTCTAGCAGTCCTGGGGTGGTATGGGGTGAGGGTGGGGGAGTATCTCTGTGCCTTAGTTTCCCTCTCTGTCAACTGCCCTGAAGCTTCATGAAGAAAGACATGGGGTAAACTTGCTTTGACCACATCAGTCATGGAAGTCCCTCCCAGACGCAGACAGATCGTCAGCTCTGACCCTCAGTTATGGGAGGATGGGGTCCTTGACCTGCTGCCTCCAACAGGATCACCGGGGAGCCTTCTGTGCCCTGTGTACTTGTATGCTCAGCTTGGGGTGGGCTGGGCCTGGCATCATTTAGAAGCAGCCTGGGTTGGAGGTCACTGGGTTTGGAGGATTATGGTCAGGCTGCTGGACAGCGCTGAGGCCTGCCTGAGGTAAACATCAAGACTACCACGTGTGACCGCATGCGGTGGTGTGCTGTGAACATTATCAAAGAGATCTGGGGGGCCCTGGTTCCCGCACACCACTGGCTGTAATAGTGTACATACCTGATGAAAGCTGGAAAAGTGGTAACTAAGCCCTCCTTGCTTAGTTACCACTAACTTGCTTAGATGGAGACTGAGTCACAGAGGAAGCCTGAAGCTCTGGCTTAAGACCACAGATCCGGGGCGCCTGGGTGGCTCAGTGGGTTAAGCCTCTGCCTTTGGCTCGGGTCATAATCTCAGGGTCCTGGGATCAAGTCCTGCATTGGGCTCTCTGCTCCACAGGGAGGCTGTTTCCCCTCTCTCTCTGCCTGTCTCTGCCTACTTGTGATCTCTCTCTCTGTCAAATAAATAAATAAAATGTTTAAAAAAAAGAACAAATATTAAAAAAAAAAAAGACCACAAATCCGACTGTGCTGAGATTCAGTTTGAATCTAAGTTATTCAGGTTGGAGAGGTCCTGGGTGCGGGAGCCTCTGGCCAGCTGTGTCACCTTGAACACGTCAGCTAAGGCTTCTGAGTCTATCTCTCAGTGAGACGAGCATGATGAAACCTACTTCTCCAGATTGGTTAGAGGTTAGGCCAAACTTTAAACAAACAAACAAACAAACAAAAATCCTACCTGGGGGTACTTTGAAAACCTTAAAATACTAAAATAATAAAATGTTTTCTTAAACCACAAAAAAGAGGGAAGAAAGAAAAAAGGAAGGAGGAAGGGAAGGAAGGTGAGGAAAAGAAGGGTGGAAAGGAAGGAAAGGAAGACAGATAGACAAATCTCTTCCTTTACCCAGATTCACTACTAGTCAAGCCCCTTAAACATTTTCTTGGATATTTGAAGCCTTCCTTACTTGGCTTGTCCTGGGTAGAGACTGAGTCTCTCTTCCTATCTCCCCAGTTCCTGGAGTTTCCATGCCTCCTCTCCCTGTAAGTAGGAAAAGAGAAACACCCATCCTTCCCACACTTCCCACATTTGGTGGGTCATTTGCTGCCCAAGGATGTGGCTGTTCAATCAGTGCCCCCTGGTGGTGACTCTTAGGAGTCTCTCTAATGTCACCCACCTGGAAGGTTGGAATTCAGAGGAGGATGTACCTAGCTGGACCTGGCTGGGGCTTGGGTAAGGACAGTCCGGCCATTGGGTCCATGTGTGACCTGCATCTTTGTGCTGTGGCCACTGTGCCCATCGTGCCACAGGGGTGTGTAATGACAGAGGCCGACCCATGGCCATTGGCAAGGTCATTTTATGTTCTTGGTTATTTTGTGCCTCTTCTGTGGTAGATGCTCTCTGGTGGGTGTTAGAATGTGACGCAGAGATCGTCACCTTTTGGTCTACTCCCACATGTCTACCCATATCCTCTACCCCAGTCCTCCCCACCCACAGCTTCCCATGTTTTTCTCTTCCAGGCCCCTGACTAGCCAAGTAGCCATCACTCACACAGTGTACCCATTCTGACTTCAGGACCCTTCTTGGTCCACACAAAGGAAATGATGAGCTGTGCCATCCATAACGCTGCCTGTTTACTGGAGGGTTTTCACCCAGCATTTGTCAGGGCCACCCCTGAGGGAGCCATTGTACCCTTACCATCATGTGTGGCTGGCACAGGCTTAGGAAGCTGGCCCACCTGTAACCCCAGCTCTGGCTTTTTCTTCCTCCTTCAGCTGGTGGGACAGGAGTCCCAATAGCCATGGGTGTGAGCTGAGGGAGGCACACTGGGACAACAGTGAGGGGGTGTGTGGCACAGCTGGCCTGTACCTTCTGTTCCTGTCCTGCTAAATCCCGGAGACACCATATCCGTGGTACAAGGGACTGACGCTGGGCCTGCCAGGCCTTCCATCCCGACCAGACCCAGCTCAGGATGGGCAGTTCCGGCTGCACGGTCACTTGGTGTCCTGTGGAAGCTTGTTTTGTTTCGCTGGTTAATGAATAGTTCTCTGCAGCCTTTGACGTGACCTTGCTGGAGAGCGAAGGGGTCTCACTGTGAGGGTCTCATGGGAGCTTGCCACCAACCCCACAAGGCCTCTTTCCCTGCCACGGAACCCTTCGGCACCATAGTGCAGGCTAGTCATGCGATTTAGGCGACAGCTGCCAGCCTCCCAGGTAACACAGGGCTGCTTGTGGACTCTAGAGTGGGGTAGGGCAGGGGCTTCCCCTTTAGTCTCAGGTGAAGCCCCGCAAATTAAACATGGTACGTTCTTAGACAGACAGAAGATGAGCTTGCTCTTTGCTGGCCCCTCTGGTGTTGTCTGGATCTTTTTATGTACTTGTCTCCCAGCTAACCATGAGTGCCTCTGGGGCGGCATTTAATCACGGCTCCTCTGCCTACAGAGCTATATGACCCTGGGTGCACCACCTCCCTTCTCTGAGCCTTGTTGTTCCCTTCTATAAGCTGGGGACATGTCCGTGCCCGCAGCCCTGTGGCACTGTGAGCATTAAGAAAAGAAAGCTCATAGGCCCCTACAATGGTGTCTGCAAGTGATCGGTGATCCTTAAAGGCTGGCTATCATTCTTCTCCCCTGGGACCCTCTGACAAAATATGCCCCCCCCCAGCACTCAGTAAATCTGTGCTAATATGTTAGTGGGTGTCAGTGACTTCACATGACCATTGGGTCACATGTGGTTAACATGTGTGTATTTTAACAGGCTTTTATACAGTGACTCTAATGATGTGTGGATCATCTGGGGGTTGTGGGGTTGTGCTCTCGAGCTATATAAACTCACCACTCCTCTGCTCCTCATTATTCTTGGAGTTCTAGCCTGCTTCCTCTGCAGCCCTCACGGGACTGTGGGGTGTGCGCGTGCGGTTTGTGTGGTGTGTGTGCATATGCCTGTGTGTTGTTTGTGCCTTGTTAATGTGCTGTATATGTGTGCATATGGCCTACAAGTCCCCAGAAGCAGGAAAAAGACAGCCCTTCCCTGGGTACCACCACCTCACTCACCTCCAGGGCTCTGAGCCTGTCCCTGCCCCCTCGACTGGATTGTGGACAGCACCTCTGCCCTGATCTCCGTATCTTAGTGTCTAGTCTAACACGGGTCTTTGGCTAAACGTGTGCTCAACACAGCAGGACTTTTTTTGCTAATTGAATGCCCCGCGGGGTGGGGGGGGCGGGGGGCGGGGAATCAGTCCTAGGATAATCTTTTCTGGGCAGCGCTTCAGTGCCCTCTAGTGGATTTTATCTGAACTTCTTCAGGTTTGAGGTTCCACTGCTCAGAAGTCTGTTTTGGGAATCCAAGTGGGCTTGGTCTCTGGTGCTGTTGGTCGCTCTGCCTTGCAGAGAGGGAGGTGCAATTAGAACTGTCGGTGTGTGGGGGCGAGGCTGGGGTGGTCGGGGAGAAGGGGTGATGTCAGTAGACCAGATCTGAGACCACCTGGCCCAGGAAAGCAGGGTAAGTAGAGGAAAGCCCAAACTCCCTTTCTTCCCAACCCTCTCTTCTTGTCTTCTCAGGCAGAAATGACTCTCAAGAGGAATCCGCTTGAGATTCTTTCTTCCTCTCCCCCTACCCTGCCTCCCCCCACTCACATGTGCTCTTCCTCTCTCACAAATAAATAAATTAAATCTTTTTAAAAAATTTTATTTGTAAAAAGGTTTTATTTATTTATAAGAGAGAGAGCACACATGCATGCAAGGTAGGGGGAAGGGAGAGGCAGGCAGAAGGAGAGGGACAAGCAGACTCTGCACTGAGCACAGAGCCTGATGTGGGGCTCGATCCCACGACCCTGAGATCATGACCCAAGCTGAAATCAAGAGCTGGAAGCTCAACTAACTGAGCCACCCAGGCACCCCCAGAGTGTTCTTTTAAAATCATAAGTCAGATCACATTGCTATCCCCTGTTTAATAATACTTTATTTGTCTCCCATTTCACTTGATATAAAACCCAAACTCCCTCCTGTGACCTACAAGACCCTGTGTGTGGAAGAAAAGAATGCTGCCACTCTAGAAGGCAGAACAGGACCAATCAATGGGGGGACAGAGTGTGACCTTTGACCCAAGGAAGGATGAAATTTCCAAGAATCACAGCTGTGCCAGCTGTCTGCCCAGTGAGGTATGGTCCCACCATGGAGCAGGCAGAGCTTCTGCTGGGAACATGTCTGTCCAGGCTGGCTGGAGGCTGGAGGAGGTGAGCTCCAGTCACCTTCCCGAACTGGAATTCTGTACCTTTAGGAATAAGACATGTGAGGAGGAAGCTCCTACTTAACTGGCAGTGGTAAGATAAGTAGAATCTGGACAGAGGCAGTAGTTCTTTAGGAACAAAGACAGCCTTTGCTTCTTCAGGAACACGTCTTCCAGGGAGGCACTCCAATCCAAGGATGACGGGTACATACTGTGCTGTCAAGAAGTTCACGGACTTGGAGGCTCCGTGCTGGCTAGCAGCTACAGCACCCCAAGGACGCTTGGACTGGGGGGCGGGGTATGTGGGGAGGGTGGAGCACACGGGAACTGGAGTGCGTGAGCCCTTGCCCCTGGCATCACCTTGGAAACCGTCTGATCAAAGGCTCTGAAAATTCCAAGTGGGGGGCTCCGTGCTCAGGACGGAGTCTGCCTGAGATTCTCTCCCTTTCCCTCTGTCCCTCCCCCTGCTCGAGTGCATTCTCTTTCTCTCCAAAATAAAAGAAATGAAAAAATCTTTCATAAACTATTACACAGGGGTGCCTGGGTGGCTCAGTCATTGGGCATCTGCCTTTAGCTTGGGTTGTGATCCCTAGAGCCCTGCTCAGTGGGAAGCCTGCTTCTCCTTCTCCCACTCCCCCTGCTTGTGTTCCCTCTCTCACTGTCCCTGTCTTTGTCAAATAAATTAATAAAATCTCTAGGAAAAAAAAAAAAACTATTACACAGTGGAAGCCTTTGTGTTCCCCTTCTGATTCCCTTACCTCTCCCATAGCCACTCTCCCAGAGTGGGTGTTTATCATTTTCACGCATCTTTATTTTGTTTACCATCTATATGAGAACTCATAACCATAAATGGCACATAGTCCCCTTCCCGGTGTTTAGACCTCCTACAGTCAGTGTCCCAGGAAAGAAATCATCCTGCAACTTGCGTTTTTCTCTCAAAATCATTTTTGACATTTACCTGCATTGATGCATCTATATCTAACTTACGTATTATCCTCACTTTTAAAATTTTTTTAAATTGAGGTATAATTGATGTGTATCACTGTATTAGTTCAGGTGTTCAGTTGCATCATAACGATGCGATATTTGTGTATACTGTGACATGTCACTACAAGGAGTCTAATGTCCATCACCACACATAGTTACAATTTCTTTTCCTTGTGACAAGAACTTTTCAGATCTACTCCTTGAGCAACTTTCAAATCTACAATTCAGTCTTCTTAGCTTTGGCCATGATGCTGTACATGACATTCTTAGGGCTTATTTATCTTATTACTGGAAGTTTGTACCTTTTGACCACCTTCACCCATTTCACTCATTTCCCTACCCCCACTGCCAGCCTCTGGCAATTACCAATCTATTTCCTGAATCTCTTAGTTTGTTTTCTTTGTTTTTTTGTTTTTTAGATTCCACAGAGTAGTGAGATCATGGAGTATTTGTCTTTCCTGGTTTGACTTATTTCACTTAGCTTAATGCTCTCGGGGTCCATCTATGTTGCAGCAAATGGCAGGATTTCCTTCTTTACTGTGGCTGAATAATATTCCACTATATATATGACCACAGTTCCTGTATCCATTTATTTGTCAATGGATAGTTGGGCTGTTTCCCATCTTGGGTATTATAAATGCCATGAAATGGGGGTGCAGATATATCTTTTTGAGATCATGATTTCATTTCCTTTGGTGATTATCTAGAATGATGTGACTTGCGGGACAGAATGGTAGTTCCATTTTCAGTGTTTTTAAGGAAACTCCATACTGTTTTCCATAGTGGCTGCACCAGCTTACTTTCCCATAAAAAAAAAAATGCACAATGATTCTCTCTTCTCCACATCCTTGCTAATACTTGTTATCTCTTGCATGTTTGATACAAGCCATTCTGACAGGTGTGAGGTGTTATCTCATTATGGTTTTGATTTGCATTTTCCTGATGATTAGAGATGTGGAGCACTTTTTCATGTGCCTGTTTGGCCATCTGGATGTCTTCTTTGCAAAAATGTTTATTCAGATCTTCTACCCATTTTTAAATTGCATTGTTTGTTTTTATCATCCCTTTTAAAAATCTGTGACTCTGTTGATAGACCCTTAGGTTTGCCCTCAATTTTTTACTGCTATAGACAATGCTGCTATGGGGATTTTTGTTCGGCTTTCTTTCTGCACACACAGGAGAGTCTCACAAGGGGGTACCCAGGAGTGGTCTAACTGGGCTGAGGGCACTGTGCTCTTCAACAAGCCTACCTTCTAGTCTGTGCTTAGTGGCCTTTTGTGGTAAGGACAATGGAAGGATAGTTGCACAGGAATGCATCTAGAGTAAACTCTTGGCTAGGAAGTCCTCAGCAAAGTCTGGAGGCCTGCTGTGCCATTCTGAATTCAGAACCTCCTGCTGAGACACAGGAATTAAGAGACAGGAGGCACACCAGGGATTTGGATGGGCTGGCTGGCTGTCTCCACTGACGATCTGCTTCAGCACATCATCCTATTGTTTTGACCTTTTGTTCCAGGGAATAAATAGGGAGCCCGAACTTCTAGGCTTGCTTGTCCATGACAGTTGTCCCAGTAAAGTCCTTAGTGGCATGTCCTTTGACTCTTGGGAGTGCTCAGGTTTGAGGGTCACCCTAGCTATGAGAGTGGTAATTCAAATCAATTTCCTATCCAGGACTGGTCTGATTTCTGCAGCTCTGCTGAGGTCAGTGTGGATTTGACGCAGGCTGGGAGAGCTACAGCTGTTGCTGCAATAAGGCTTAAGATGGAACGAGGAGCCCTCAGAGACTTTCAGAGGGAGCTGACCACAGCCCAGAATCCCTTCTCTGAGAAGCTCTGCTGCTCTCACCGCGGGGTCCTGGCCATGCTTCTTGGTCACTGCCCATGGGACAGCCAGCTCCAGGGGCAGGTGGTGCTGGGTAGCCTGGTGGGGTGGTCTCCTCCCCGTCTCCTCAAGATCAGAATCCATTCCAGGCCACCAGACAGTGCTCCCTGCCAGCCCTTTCATGAGAACAGTTCCTGGATGTGCTTCGTGAGTTGTGGCCAAGCTCTTGTGACAACACCTCCTGGAATAACAAAAGGATCCTTTGTGGCAGCGGGCTCCAGCTAACAGCTTGTGGATGGCTGGACTCCCTCTGGCACTTTCTTTACTAGACCTGTGCTGCCCCCCACCCCATCCCACATCCATTCAGTTCAAGACAATCTGGGATTCTAGCTAGATAACTGGGCCATTTGATCAACCTGAAGAGGTAGGTCAGGGCGGCATTCCAAGGCTGAAACTTCCGGAGGAAATGTCAGGACACAATGGGAGATCTGTGGCGGGGGACAGCTCAGGGCATTCGCATTTGGTGGTTCCCTTCCAGCACTTTGCCACCTCCTGGGAGAATGCCTGCAGCTCTGCGGTGTGTTCATACAACAAAGGCTTCTCCTTAGAAATAAGTCCACACAGGACCTCCAACTGACCTGCCTCGGAAGCTTAGCCTCTCACTTTGAAGAGCAGACCCATTGAGGATTACTCCTACCAATGGCATTCGAGACTCCTCTGGGGATCACCACCTCCACGAGGTCTATATTGAGCTGCCCTCAGGTGACAGTGTACCCTCTGGCTTTTGTGCCTCTTCCATGACCCATGATGAACGTGTGTGTGTGCACCTACATCCTTGTCACAGCACAATTACTCTCACAAGGACAGTGATGGTATCTTAATTATTTCATGTGCTAGCAGCTCAGCGAAAATTTATTAAATGAAGAAATGAGCCACCCCCCTCACCTGGAAGGGTTTATTCCCAGAAGCGGACTGGATGGAGGAGCTCGGTGACACTGGCAAATCTTCTTTTCCCTTCTGCCCTTCTCCTCTGTCTCGTTTTCTGTTGTCCAGACCGTCTCCATGTCTGGGGATGTTGGCAACCAGCAAGCCCCAATTCATGAAATTTCAGCTCTAGGAAACGAAGGCAGATCCATTCTCTCACGCAGGTCCTTTGATCACCCCCGGGACCATGGCATGGGCTACACTGACCGGAGGGCTCACTGGAATCACATCACTGGACTGGGGGAGAAGCAGTTCCCCAAAGTGGGGGGATTGAGCTGATCTTGAAAAGACAGAAATAACAGACATGCAGGGCCAGAGAGGGAAGCCTGAGCAGTTCCTAAAAAGGCCGATTCTGAGCTGAGGAGCAGGACTGCTCTTGTGGGAGGGAAGACTCTGGCAGCTCTAACAACCACAGGCCAGTCAGGTTTTACAAGGACCATCCCCTAAGCAAGAATGACAGGTGGTTGTATCTGTAGATTCGGAACATCATCAGCACTAAGCAGATGTTTATTGAAGACCTACTGTGAAATGTCAGACACTGCCAGCCTGGAGGGTCCACAGGAGCTCAAGGTCACTGCTAGTGAGTGACAGGACTTGAACCCCACCTGCTTGATTGCAGAGCCACATTTGGAATCTCTATACCACGGATAGGTGACTCGTGGGGGCACCTGACTTGATCACAAATGGTAATTTGACAGAATAACATCGTAGTCAAAAGTCTAGGGGCCGGGCGCCTGGGTAGTTCAGTGGGTTAAGCCTCTGTCTTCAGCTCAGGTCATGATCTCAGACCTGGGATGGAGCCCCACATTGGGCTCTCTGCTTGGTGGGGAGCCTTCCCTCTCTCTCTCTCTCTCTCTGCCTGCCTCTCTGCCTCCTTGTGATCTCTGTCTGTCAAATAAATAAATAAATAATCTTTAAAAAAAAAAAGTTTAGGGGCCAGGGGCACCTGGGTGGCTCAGTGGGTTAAGCCTCTGCCTTCTGCTCAGGTCATGACCCCAGAGTCCTGGGATCGAATCCTGCAGCAGGCTCCTTGCTCCTCAGGGAGCCTGCTTCTTCCTCTGCCTGCTGCTCCCCCTGCTTGTGCACATTCTCTCTCTGCTAAATAAATAAATAAAATCTTAAAAAAACAAGTTTGGGGACCAATTATTAGGTCACTGCAACCAAATAAGCAGGAGAGGAAGGACTCACTTATACCAAGGCAGTGGCTGAGATGGCTGTGAGGACACGAACCACTAGAGAGCAGGAAAGGAAATGCCAAGTAGCTAAAACCTGTCATGACTGATAATGAATGGGATGTGTGAAGGAAGGGCAGTAGTCTACACGGACACTCTGGTTTCCGGTATGGGCACCTAGAAGGTGGAATTGCCTGTCCTTCCCTGAAATAGACCCAGAAGGAAGCATCATGGCAGGGGGCCAAGGGAGATGAGTATAACTTCAGACATATTGGATTTGAGGACATGTTGGGCTTGACACCCAAACAGGAGCCAGGGGATGGGTCCAAGGCGTGGGAAAGAGCCACAGGCACAGATGCTGTCCCCCGGGGACGCTGTGTAGTATGAGACCAACGGAGGCCTGTGGCTCAAGGTGGGGGTCATGACATTTAGGAGTAGTTCACAATACTCTCGGGGTTCTGCAACTGTGTGAGAAGATATGGGGGAAGGTGTCTCATTCGGTACTGCATCCCAGAGTGATTCTTTCTGCCTCTTCTGGCCCCATTGCTTCTTCCCCCTTCCCTGGGTAAGTCAGGGTAAGTCAGTCTCATCATTTCAGTGACCATAGCATCTCCTGAGCATGGCCTTGCTTTTTAACATTGAACCCTGAACCCTTCTCAGACAGGAAGCTCCAAGAAGGGTGGGACCGTACCTATATGGCTCATGGCTATAGCCCCATAGGAGGAGGAATTATTACTCACCCTCACTAGTAATAGTAGTAGTAGTAGTAGTAGTAGTAGTAGTGGTAGTAAATGACACTAGCATTTATTGAAGACCTACTATGTACTACGTACTCCATTCAAACTTTTACATACTTCTCCCATTTAATGCTCAGAAGTCCCGTGAGGTTGGTGTTGCTGTTTTACAAGTGAGGAAACAGGATCGTGGGTGAGGTGACCTGCCTAAGGTCACAGAGCTCCTGAGAGGTTTCTAACCCAAGTCCCACAGACAGACTCTGAAGCCCAGCTTTCTCTCCCTGCGCTCTCCATCCAGCTGGGAGCATGAGGGGCATCCCATCGAAGGTTTTGTGGGGATCAGCAGAGACCCAGGAAGGCCTGACAGAACGCATTCTGAGAAGGAAAAATCTGTGAGGGCTTCCAGCCCCTAGAGTGATAGCTTTGGAAAATTGAGAGAAGACGTTGCCTTACTTATATTGTGCGGGCTGGAACCCTGAGGCAGATCGGGCACCTTGTCTGGCTGGGCTAAGAAAGAAGCCCAGGAGGAACTGACCAGAGCCTGTACCTGGGTAGCTGCTGGGGACAGAAGACAAGTGGGGAGAAGGGACTGGGCCTCTCAATGACCCTTCACCACCTGATGTGGGTACAGAGGACTGTATTGCCCAGAGACAAAGGCTGGGCCTGGCAGAGGAAGGGAGAGGCCCCAGCGGGTCTCACTGACCCCAGTGGTCCTGAGTGGGCCTCAGTAAGGAACCTTTCCCATCAGCTGAGTTTCGGGGTGGGAGGGGAGCTAGACTAAATGGCATAGTTTTATAAAGCAAATGGGACCAACTTAATCCTCTGCAAGGAGCTTGAAACCCATGAGAGGCTTCCCATCTCCCTCACCTGAATCCCAAACTCCTTAACAGGGCTATGTGGCTGCCGCTGACAGGGACCAATGACTCCTGGACTGTCCCCCCAGTATCTTATGATCTTATGATTATACCTTATGATCTCCCTACCTGCCCCCCAACATTAGACCCACCTGACATCAAGGCCTAGGGCCTGTCCTCAAACCAGTCTTTCTGGGGTTAGCCACCCTTCTTTTTAAAAAACTCCCCAGGTGACTCCATGGTGTCTCTGGGGCCTCAAAGGCCCGCTGCCTGGTCTTTTCCATCTGTCATCCTCCCCTGGCAGCCTCCTCTTATTCTCAGGGCCTTAGCCTTGTCTCTGCTCAGCATCTGCCACCTCGGGAAGGTGTCTGTGACTCCTCCCCTGGGCAGAGTGGGCCGGTGCCTATCTCTGCCCATGACCTGCAGCATACAGGAATTGTTCAATAAGTGGGCTGAAATGTCCAATATCACATGAAAATCTGTCTCCCCAAATTTCCCTTAGTCCCTGCTATTCCCTCCTTCCTCATTAAACATGAAAGCCCCAGCTTTTTCATTTTCCTTTTTTTTTTTAACTTTCCCCAGATGTCTATGGGTATTGGTCCTTAATTAGCACTTTTGGATTCCTCTGGGTCCTCACTGTCCTCCTGAGCAGGGAGCTAGCTCTCTGTTCCTGCAAACATTAGAGTTTCCCCAAATAGCTCCTAGAAAAGGAAGTACGGCGGCTCCCCAAGAAAAGACAGTTTGCAAACAAGGGCTCTGCACAGGCAAGCTCAAAGGAACCGAAGCGTTCCCCTCTCTGGGAGACATTTGAAGCTCCTCCACTTAAGATCACAGAGAGGTTTAGTCAATACTCATCCATTTCTTCCTCCACCCTTCCTCAAGGGAAGCCAGAACCCAGCTCTTGTCAGAGAGGCTGTGGAATGGCTTCAGGAGAGTGGAAGGGGTGATCCAGCTTGGATCAGAAGAGGATGAAGGTGAGAAGCTGCCAACAGGCCATTAATTGTCTTTGAAACAGCTAAGAGCCTCACCCTGGTCCAAACAACTTGAGGCAATTTCCAAAAGCAACCGTAGGGCTTTTGGAGGGCTGCACCTCTCTCCCCTCTTTCTCAAACGGGCGGCTCAGAAGTGGGGGAAGGAGCCAGGAATCCATAGGCCATCCTTCTCCCACCAACTGCCAGGGCCTGGAGGGAAGCCTGGCCTCGTGCCTCCTGGGGCTTCAGAATGTGCCCGAGTTCAAGGAATTGCAGGCCACTCCCCAACCCCCTGAGGTGGCAGGGGGGCTACGACATGTCATGACGATGAAGAGGAGGGGCTGATGGCAAGTGCCCAGGACCTGCTGGAGATCCAGGGAGGAGATGGCTGCTGCCAGAGCCCTGGGTGTGGGCAACTTGTCTTTGTTGGATTTCTGGCTCCATGGACCGTCCCTGTCTTCAGGACCTCACCTGAAAATGAGGGTTTTGGTTGGGCCAAAGGTCTGTCTAGCCTCGTCCCATCTGGGGCTGGTGAGAAAGTGGAGGGGAACAGAGAGGAGGTGCAGAGTGACTCTGGGGAAAGATGGGAAGTGAGCGGCCCATCTGCCATGTGGCAGTAGGCTCCCGCCTGGAGGCCCTCCCCAACAAGGAGCTATGGGAAGACTCCTACACCTTGGAGGAGACAAGGAGACTGAGGCCCAAGGAACTTTAAAAGACACACGGCAGGGGTGGGGTGGGCGCCTAGGTGGCACAATTGGTTAAGTGTCCAACTCTTGCTTTCGGCTCAGGTCATGATCTCAGGGCTGTGAGATGGAGCTCTGCCTTGGGCTCTGGGGTCAGCACAGAGTCTGCTTGGGATTCTCTCTCTCTCCTTCTGCCCCTCCCGCTTATGCTCTCTCTCTCTCTAAAAATAGATAAATAATTTTTCTTTTTCTTTTTTTTTAGAGATTTTATTTATTAACTTGACACAGAGAGAGAGATCTCAAGTAGGCAGAGAGGCAGGCAGAGAGAGAGGTGGGGTGGGGGGGTACTCAGGCTCCCCGCTGAGCAGAGAGCCAGGTGTGGGGCTCAATCCCAGGATCCTGAGGTCATGACCTGAGCCAAAGGCAGAGGCTTAACCTGCTGAGCCACCCAGGTGCCCCTAAATAAATAAATCTTTAAAAAAAAAAAAAAAGGAAACAAAAGATTCACACAAACTCACACCAGTAGTAAGAAGGGGAACTTTGTCCACCACAGGGATGGCAGATAGGTTTGACTTCAGGTGCCAACCCTGACTGACAAGGGCTGCCTACAGCGCCATGTTGAAGAAGAGTTCAGAAGCCATGAGCAATGTCCACCAAAGTCTTGGGGAGAAGAAGAGGCAGCATGAATACCATCTGTTGGCCATACTTACTGACTTGGTCCGTAAACTGTTACTGAGAGGCCACTTCCTGCAGGACACTGGGCCTTATACCGGGGATTCGTTGGTAAATAAGTCCAGCCTCTGTTCTCAGAAAGCTTACATTCTAGAAAGGGAGACAGCTGATACACGTGTAAACAGATGACAAAATCATATAATGTCAGTTAGTGCTCAGTAGTATAGGGAAATGAGACAGTGCAATGGGCTAGACAGGGTTGGTGTGGAGGATGAGGGAGGGAATCGAAGTGGATGGTGGGGGGGGGG
>ML109744.1:64196-106644 GCA_003697995.1 Taxidea taxus jeffersonii | reverse complement strand
AAAAAAAGAAAGTAGGAAAAATATACTTACATAATATATAAATAGACTTTAAAAGAATGAGAAAAACAAATCAATCGATACACATTCAGCTCAAAAATTATACCAGAAAACTGCTTTTGTGCCAATAAATGTATGTCTACAACATCATTTTCAATACCTGCATATTTTATATTATATAAACATGCCATACATACTTTTCTGTTGCTAGATACCTAGTTTGTCTTATAACTCTAATAATAAACAATTCTGAACATAAATAATCATGGTACATTTTCTCATGTTTCTTGTGCAATAAGTTCCTTAGGATAAATTGGTAGAACTAGAATTATTGAGACAAAATGCTAGCAAAATATTAAGACTTTTGATATATATTGATAGGTGCTTCTCCACAATGGTTCTGTCAGCTGTGTGATCAGCTTTGGGGCTGGAGTTTTAAACAAAGAAAGGAGAGTTAGGTAAACTTGATTGGAATAATAACTAGAAAAATAGTGCCAAAAGGGTAAGCATAGGTCCAAACATTCCTGATTAATTCTGTTGGTAGGTCTTCTACATTAAGTTTTTTTTTTTTTTCCTATCTCATGTTTAGGTCTTTCATTCATTTTGAATTTATTTTTGTATATGGTATAAGAAAGTGGTCCAGTTTTATTCCACTGTGTGCTGTTGTCCAGCACACACCATCTGTTTTGTTTTGTTTTGTTTTTAAGATTTTACTTATTTATTTGACAGAGATCACAAGTAGGCAGAGAGGCAGGTAGAGAGAGAGGAGGAAGTAGGCTCCCCACTGAGCAGAGAGCCTGATGCAGGGCTCAATCCCAGGTCCCTGAGATCATGACCTGAGCCAAAGGCAGAGGCTTAACCCACTGAGCCACCCAGGTGCCCCCAACACCATCTGTTGAAGACACTTTTTTCCATTGGATATTTTTTCCTGCTTTGTCAAAGATTAGTCAGCCGTATAGTTGTGGGCCCATTTTTGGGTTTTCTATTCTGTTCCATTGATCTATGTGTTTGTTTTTGTACCAGTACCATACTGTCTTGATGATGACAGCTTTGTAATATACCTTGAAGTCAGGAATCGTGATGCCACCAGCATCACAGTCTTTTGTAGTTCCATACAAATTTTAGGATTGTTTTAGCTCTGTGAAAAATGCTGGTGGTATTTTGGTAAAGATTGAATTAAAGTGTGGATTGCTTTGAGTAGTATGGACATTTTAACAATATTTGTTCTTCCAACCCAAGAGCATGGAATGTTTTTCCATTTCTTTGTGGCTTCCTTAATTTCTTTCATAAGTGTCCTATAGTTTTCAGAGTACATATCTTTTACTTCTTTGTTTAGGTATATTCCTAAGTATCTTATTTTTTGTGTGCAGTTGTAAATGGGATCAATTCCTTGATTTCTTTTTCTGCTGTTTCATTACTTGTGTATAGAAATGCAACAGATTTCTGTATGTTGGTTTTATATCCTGCCGCTTTGCTGAATTCATATAACAGTTCCAGTAATTTTTGGTAGAGTCGTTCAGGTTTTCTACGTAGAGTATCATGTCATCTGCGAATAGTGAACGTTTGACTTCTTCCTTGCCTATTTGGATGTGTTTTATTTCTTTTTGTTTTCTGATTGTTGAGGTTGGGACTTCCAGTGCTATGTGCAATAGCACTGGTGAGAGTGGACCTCCCTGTCTTGTTCCTGACTGTACAGGAAAAGCTCTATTTTTCCCCAATGAGGATGATATTAGCTGTGGGTCTTTCATATATGGCCTTTCTAATGTTGAGGTATATTCCCTTTACCCCTGCTTTGCTGGGGGGTCGTTTTTTATTTTATTTTTTTAAGGAATTTATTTATTTATTAGAGAGAAAGAGAATATGTGATTGGGGGGTGGCGAGAGAGAATCTCAAGCAGACTCTGTGCTGATCACGCAGAGCCCAGTGTGGGGCTCAGTCTCACCACCCAGAGATCATGACCTGAGCTGGAATCAAGAGTTGGACACTCAGTTGCCTGAGTCACTCAGGAGCCCCAGGGGTCATTTTTAAAATATAAAGTAAGAATAATACCTTTGGTTGTTGTAGAGGTAAAATCACATATGTGAAAGGACCTGGCACAGTGCCTGACACCAAAGACATTAAAGTTTTATTTCATTTTCCTTCCTAGAGAGCAAAAAGATAAATGAGTTTTATTCAAGTAAAATTAACTACTTTATTTGTTGGACACTACACATGAGAGAAACTGTGTTGGATGAAACCCAGGATGGGGCTGGAGTTCTGGAGACACTTTGCAGTGATACTACATCTCTGTCACTAACTTTTTAGAATGATTTTTAGCAAATTTCCAGCTCTTCTTGAAATGCATTGTTTTTACCTGTAATGAGGAAATGTGTTCTGAATCAAAGGTCTAGACCTAAAGCTAATTTTGTATGTATGTACATTTTTTCCAGAATTGAGGTCCAGAGCTGTCAACAAAATATCAAAGAGATCTGTGTGCAGTAATAGATAGTGATATTCTAGAATCTAGATGATCTCTAAAATTCCATCTGTTTCTAATAGTCTCATTCTGATCGAACTCATAACTGACTGTTCCTTTTGGTTCAATATTATTCATTAGTATGTTATGAAGCAGTGTAATATTTTAGCAATGATTTTCCAGCCAAATTTGTAGGTTCTTTCTTGGCCTCCATGCCTCCCTGCAGTTTTCTCACAGCCACTGGGAAAACTGTATGGCCCCAGCATTGCTACACCACAGGTTCTGATTTACCTGAGTGGTTTCCTAGACTTATTATCCTCCTCATCCTACTTGGTTCATTTTTTTAAGAAAATGTTCTCTCTCTAGGCTAATTCACCAGAGAACAAATTTAATTAATAGGTGACAACATATTGCAACTCTCGGTGCCAAGATACATGATTAAGAAGAGCGCCTGTTAGCTTCCAGATCTTCTGGTTGTTTTTATTTCAAGCTTCTTAAAATACACAAGATCATATTGAGAACAATGTCAGATTATAACTTCACCATGATAAATAGGAATATCTGTGAATACTAAAAAGTAAACTGAAGAAAAAATATTACATGTAAATGATTGTTAGTGAGCAATACATTTATTTGCAATGAAAATTATAGTGTTAGATGACTGCATCATGGGGCTCAGAGAAATAAAATATTTATTCTGTTAATATTTATCAAGAGTCAACAATGTTCTATGCAATGGATATAAAGGATAGAATGTTGAACTTGAATCCTCCCTCCAGGAAAGTAATTTATCAGGACATGCAAGAATATAATATATATTTGCAAGTAACTATAATGCAAGGTTATAATATAAGTGTTATGTTCCAACCCAATATGTGTAGATCAACTGCCAAAGCTGTCAGTGGTCAGAAAGAAAACTTTAAAATGGAGGAAAGAAAGATCTCATATAGAAGTTAGCCGTCAATGTGAATTTTGATTCATAGGTTCAGTTTGGACGCATGAAATACTGGTATAGACGTTCAAACAGAGGCAATGGAATGGACAAAGCAAGGAAAGAAATCTGAGGGCTTTGGGAACTCTTCAGGACATGCATTTTAAGCTCTCAGTAATATTTCTTAATTTCTTGAAGCTAGAATACATAAATGGGAGTACTAAGAAACATGATAAGAGAGCAAGCCTGTGACTAAATTGGGGAGGACCTTGAATGAAAAACTAAAGTTTTTATTTTATCTATAGGCTCTGAGGAACCATGGATGATTTTTATTTTTATTTTTATTTTTTTAAAGATTTTATTTATTTATTTGACTAACAGAGATCACAAGTAGGCAGAGAGCAGGCAGAGAGAGGGGGTGGGGAGCAGATTCCCCGTTGAGCAGAGAGCCCAATGTGGGGCTCGATCCCAGGACCCTGATCTCATGACCTGAGCCAAAGGCAGAGGTTTAACCCACTGAGCTACCCAGGTGCCTCCATGGATGATTTTTAAATAGGGAAGTGATATGATCTGAGTTTACATTAGGAAGATTAATTTTTGGCAATATATATTGTGGAAACTAGCTGAGGAAATAAGATACTAAGCAAAGATAATGATGTCAGTAAACCAAAGAGGGAGATGAGAAGGAAGAGAAACTATGATGCTCAAATCAGTAATTAAAAAAAAAAACACACACACACACAATTTAACAATATGGAGGATCTAGAGGAAGTGGGGGAGAAGATACCACAGATCTGAGTCTAAGAGGATATTGGAGCTTCAGAAACAGGACACTCAAAATCAGTAAAGACAATAGGATGGGATGATTGGAAAACTATACAAACTAAGGAATAGAGATTAAAAAGACTGAAAAAAATTCACAGAGACTCAGTGACTTTGTGATGATAATCAGCAGTCTAACATGTTATTGGAGTCCAAAAAAAAGATGGAGAAAGAAAAAAAAATTTGAAAAAATAATGGCCAAGAAATTGTAAAGTTTTTTGGAAACTATAAACCAACAGCTCCAAGAAGTTCAACAAACTCCAACAAAGATAATGATATCAATATTCAAGTCACTAGAAATAGGAGCTAAAGATTAAATTTTACAACAGCCAGACAAAAGAAGAGACAAATAAGGGAAATTTGCAGACTACTCATCAGAAATAATATAAGCTAGAAAAATGGAACAACATTTTTAAAACATTGAAAGAGCAAAGTTATCCATCTAGAACTCTCTATCCTCCAAAAATGAAGGTGAATTATCACATTGTGCCTATTAAATCTGTAAGTGTGGCTAAGTGCAGGCCAAGTATGGACACATATCTCCATTGGGGTGGGAGGATAGAGAGGGGTACCTGAATGGGATGGTGGGAGTGCTAGGGGTAAAGAAAAACATGCCAAAATAAACAAAAAACCCCAACTTGATTAAAGGAACAATGGCTAACAAAGAACTAAGTGTAGCCCAAATGAGAATCTCAGTCAGAAAGAGATGATTCTCAGAGTAAGAATAATGCCATTATGAGAGTGAAGGTCAATTACCAAGGAAAAGAAATCCTCATGTTTTTAGGGTACAACGCAGAAGGCTCAGGGGCTATTGACAAGTGTTTTTCCTTAAGATTATCTAGTTTAATCACTTTAAACAACAGGGGATACAGTGACTTTTTCTTTTTAAAAAAGATCATAATAAATTGGATTTATAAACATTTAGAAAATTATTTTTAAGTTATGAAGTTTGCTATGGGTTGGCCCAGGGTCTAATACCATCTGAGGCTGATCACAGGGAGTCATATTTGCTTTCTCTATTACTCTCATCAGTTGATAATTGCTTTTTCTTTTTTTAATACTCCATATTTCTTTTTGAAAACTTGAATAGCTCTTGAATCTCCAGTTTACTACAGGAGAACATAAATTCCTGAGGCAAACGCGCTGACCTTTCATTCTAGCAGTGATATTACCAAAAGTCTCTCTCAAGGCAACCTGTTCTAAACAGGGTGGAGGTAGCCTTGCAAAGAGTTGTCACATGATAATTCCTTATGTTCCTCATGATTTGCAAAGCAGAGAAAAGGGAGTGGCCTCAGTCACCAAGAATTTCCATTTGTTCCTCCAGGAGTCTGGGAGAGCTCCTCTGGACCTCAGAAGATGCAGCCCACCACAGACAAGACTTCAGAACCATTTGCAGCTTCTACCTGAGAGCATCCTCTCTGCTCTCAAATCACTCCCCTTCTTCCTTAAGTTTTCACCTTTTCACCATAAAATATAGTTCTTCCCTTTTACTTACTAACCTGAAATCCTGTCAATGATTTTTCTGAAACACCTCTTGAACCTGTCACTTTTTTCTGTCCCAGTGGCCGCAGCTAGTCTTCCTAATTCTGGCATATGTATTTAAAACCTATCTTCCCATCTTGCTATGTCAGTGATTTTAGTCTAAAACTTAGCACTCCTACCCAAATAAATTATTTTCTCTGGGATAAATTCCAGGACCTTTTACATAGTGCTCTAGGTCCTTACCCTGTGGCCAAATCCAGTCTCAGTCTTCTCTTTAGTATCATTACCTGATCTTGCCCACAGACGTCAACACAGAAAAGCTCCAGATAAGTAATTCATAAATTTTAGTTGACAAAATATCAAGCTCTGCTGCATTACAGATGTCCTAACAAAGGGACTGACATGTCAAAAACTACCCAAAGAAAATTGATTTTTCATAAAATGAGTGTGTATATCTTATAGTTCTGTCACTGATAAAAGAAAGTTAAACTTCTCAGGGAATGATGGTGGCAGCTTTTTCATATGCTAATGGATTCCTTAGGAGGAGATTCATAGTTCAAAGGGGTGGAAATCCTCAATTCCATCTTCAAATCACAGAGGGGCAAAAAAAAAAAAAAAAAAAAAGGAACACGGCTTTTTCCCCAAACCAAAGGAAGTTAGTTTGAAGAAGCTTGATCCAGAGTGAGATGCTAAGAGAATAGTCCTGTGGCAAATCTTTCAAAGCAGGAAAGAATGTGAGAGAACAAACAAGAAGGCCCAAGATGAGGCTGGGAAGGCAAAGGGACAGCTGTTCCAGGGAGGGTGGCAGTCTCAAGTCCTGACAGAGACTTCTCTGGGATTTCATTTCTAACCACTTGTGGGCAGAGAATGAGGGAGAAGCAACAGTGGAGTTGGCGAGAAATGAGGCTGAAGGAACAGCAAGCAGTTCCAACCTGAAGGCAAACAGAGGCAGGCCTGAATGAAGAAAGGAAAGAGCCCCCTTCTCCAATTGATTTAGGAAAGCCAGCTTGATGGAAGGCAGATGGAAATACAGTAAAAGGACAGTCTCCAGAGTTGGACTAAGACTGCTCTTGGGTCTCCACGAGGAAGACAGTAAAGAAATGCCTTCTCACCTCAAAGTGGGACTTTGTGCTCCCCCTCAAGCATTCTGATAGGACCCTATCAGCTGTGGTGTGGAGTCTGTAGGACAAGCTGCATGGGCGAGGCACCCAGAGGAGAGATGGTGTGTAAGATGGAGAATGCAAGTCTCTGGCCCTGGAGATCACCCTTTCTATTAATTGAAAGGCAGGAGTAAAAAGATAGAGGCCAGTGACCACAGGAAACTTCAGCTTCCCCCCAAATGGAAAGGCCTAGCAATCCTATGCCTTTGCTCCTGCCCTGGGCTCTTTCCATATCAACATTACTGCATTGGCTCCTAATGGCATTTGATATGATCTCAGCACCGCAGAGAAATGCATCATCCATATGGGCTGGATTCACAAGAGAAAACATCATGGGATGCGTGGCGTCTGAGCTAGAACCTGATGGAGGAGACAGAGGAGAGTATTATGTGTCCGTCTGAAGGCCCACAGGCTGACTCTGAGGCCTCAACACTGTCTAATCCTTTCTCTTGGATTGTCACTAACAGATCACCAAAGAGATCCCCAGCAGGCTCAGCATCACTGGGCCCTTCACCTAAGAGAAACCCCGTGGATTGTGCTATTACAATGGAGCAAGTCATTCCAGGAGTGTGTAGTGAAATCAGGGGGAAAGGATAGTTTGGGGAAGGAACCATGGGTTAGGTGTCCTGATTTCTACTCTTGGTTATTTTATTAATTTGCTATGTGCTTGGGCAATTTGCTGCTTTTCTGGACCTTCACTTCTTTATCAGTGAAATTAAGGGGTTGAACTAGGTGGCCTCCTATTTTTTAGGCTCAAAAGACCCATGACTCTAAGAAAGGTATCAATGCCTGAGCATCTCTGTTCTCTGCTGAAGGTTAGAGGGAGTGGTGTTTGGTTTGGGAACTGTGAGGGAATCACACAATTACTCGATCGATATTTATGGAGCGCCATATTTAGGGACCGGCGATACAGTGTTGAACGAAATAGACAAAACATCCCCACTTTTGCTGTGCTTAGATTCTCGTGGAGGGGGGACAGAAAATAAAGAAAATAAATCAGACACAATATACCCTATAGTAAATGGTGATTAATGCCTACATGTGACATTGTCTAGAATTGAAGAGGCTCTGTGTCATAAACAGAGAGCGGAGGATTGAGGCCAACACCACGCACCTTGGAACAGAATAAGAGTAAAATTTTCATTTCCACCTGCTGTTCTAACTTCTGCTTTCCTGAAAACGGGCATGTATTCATTATACACACTTGGTATGTTCTAATGTGACCAGGGACCCTGGCAAAAGTCACAGTGATCAGGCAGTTATCCATTGTTTGCCTGATGCCATGACGTCTAGAATGCGCCATCAAAGGCCAGTGTGAGCCTTGCTGGGCAGTGGCAGCCTCTCGTGATCGCAAACTGCTTTTACATTTTCTGAACTGGTATTCCCTCCAATTTTCTTTTTCCCTTTGGGTATCTTTGGCCTGAAATTCTAAATGTAATGAACATTATTCAATCATTGTTTTTTAGCACAGAGAATTTTTTTTTTTGAATTTACAATTTCACGGAATTTTTTTTTAACGGGGTAAACATCAAAGTTTAAACCTCTCTGTTTTGCAGGTCCGTTTTCTAGATTAATCTCATTAGTAGGTCTAGATAAGGCATAATATTTGTGTCAGAGAAAGGAAGTCAGTATGCTCTAGTATCTTAAGAAAATTACATTTTCTGAAAGCAAGTTGGCCTCTATCTAATCACTGTAAGACACCTTTTTTTTCCTAGACAACCAAACACAAATTGGCTGATCCCTTGAAAAAAATAACTCAAGGGTCAAAGGAGAAGGTTAGAGTTTAAGTAAAATAAAACAACCTGAAAAACACTTATCACCCAAGTTACCAGTAATCGGAATAGACAGGAAGTATATGAACATATCATGAAGATTCAAATAGTAGAACTAAAGGCCAATATTTAGAAATACATGATTTCTTGGGTAAAAATATCAAAGCTCAAATTCTAAGCCAAATTGCATTGTGCATTCCCTTATGGAGTTGATGGGGAAACAAAAGAGGGGGCTGCCGAGAAGGGCCTACCACTTCACTGCAGGGAACCTCGTGCCACAGAGTATGAAGAGAAAAGACATTAGATAAAGTTGTGATGCTTGGCTGTGGATTTCCCCATGTTGATTTTTGAGATGCCTGCTGGCTGAGTCAGGGTGGAGAGTGGTAGCTGGCAACTTGATGGGGTAGGGGGCAGCAGCACAAGCCGGGACAAAGAAGATGCAAGAACAGACTCTGGAACAGATGTGAGTTGCTGGATCGGCCCCATGGGATCCAGCAGGGTCCTGACAGCCCTCGTCATTAACTTGTGCTGCATGGTGTAGGGAAAAGAGGGCTCTTGTCTTTTTATTTATTTATTTTTAATTTTTTATTTCTTTTTAGGTGGGATTTTTGGGTCTCTTTTATTTTTTGTTTTAAAGATTTATTTATTTATTTAGAGAGAGAGTGCAAGCAAGGGGAGGGGGAGGGAGAGAGAGAATCTCAAGAGACTCTGCACGGAGTACGAGCCGGTTTCCAGGCTCAATCTCATGACCCTGAGATCATGACCTGAGCCAGAGCCAAGGGTCAGAGGCTCCACCAACTGATCCACCTAGAGGCCCCTGGTCTTTTTTTAAAGTGAGCTCCTTACTTTTCTTTCCTTCCCAGTGCCCAGGCACTTCCCCAGCCTATGTGTCACTATGTGTGTTCCATTGATAACTTTTGAGCACTTACTCTAATGCTAACGACTCGTCGTAGTAATAGTCATACTACTAAAAACTAAAGTAATAGTCATGCTACTAAAAGCTAAAAACGTCATACTACTAAAAACAAACCTGTTATCCGCAGCCTATTTTCCAGTCCCTGTTCTAATTACATATACGAATGCCTATCGTCCTCACAGCCACACCCTGAAGCCAGCACAGTGAGGAGACTGAGTCACAGAGGAGGTCAGTGGCTTATAGGTACACAACAAGACTCACAGCTGGAGTAGGACACAGGATTATAGGAATGCCTAGCCAGTGCCTTCCAGACTGCTTGCTCAGTTTCCACTCATGGGGGGACGTGGGATGGGGGTCCTGAAACTCTGCAACAGGGTGGATGTCCAGAGCACTTCCTGTCGCAGCCCTGTCCTCGCCCACCCTAACACCATCTGCAGTCTCTAGGGTCAAATGATACTATCAGGATGGGAACGAGAAGTGCCTCAGCCTGGAGAAAGAGTTCACAAGGGCGTCCTGAACAGAAGCGCTGCCGTGGGGAAGGGGTCACCAAGGACAAAGGGAAAAGCAGGGCTGTCAGGTGACAAAGAACCACCCCTGAGTCAGTGTCTCATGTGCCAGGAGAAGAATACTGAGAAGATCTAATATTCATGTGGAGATCATACATTTGTGAGCCCTGCCTCAGGACACATGGTTGAAACAGAGTCTGAAAATTTAGAATTTAGAACTGTGGGACTGTCACCCACATTCACTGACATGTTAGATACCGAGGCGCTTTTCAAGTCACTTGCTGAACATTTGACTGCATTCAGCTGAGGAATGGGGTCACATTGCTAAGGTGTGTGTGGACACACGTGTACATGCAGAACCTCAGCAAACGACACAGACTGTGAACTCTGGACAGACCAGAACAAGGCCCATTCATGACACGAAGGTCTTTGGCTTGATATCATCTTCTATTTGACATCATACATTCAAATATCCCTACTGCATCTCTATGTATTTGTAGAGAAAACAAAACCCCAAGCCCCGAAATCTTGCCTCATATGCATGGCACACCTCACTAGTGTTAGGGAACCTTCTGAGGGTTCTTTAATTAATTACAACAGAACAATAATCCTGACCTCCCTTCCTGCACTACAACTGCCTGAGGCTTCCGCAAGCTGCTTTCTGCATAGCTTTGTCTTCCAATAATAAGAGACACTTCAAAAGAAATGTCCCCCTCTGACATGGAGAAGAGCCAGGGGAAATTCCCTTCAGAACATCTCCCATAAATGCTTCCATTTCCTGAAACAGGAACAGGAGGCCAGAAAAATGAACTTGGATGAGGCACTACGGTGGCATTTGTCACAATGCATTATAATCATTTATTGTGATTTTCTGGTTCGACTATAAGGGACTCTGTTTTAGCCAGCATTTTACAGAGTAGCAGGCACACAATAGACTGTCTCTAAATTTTTATTAAAAGGGATGAATGAATTCACTGCTCCCGACACGAATAAGGAACTTGAAGCTCAAATGAAACATACATAAAGACACACACACAAGGCACAAAACCAAAATAAAATTCTTACTTCATTGGTCATTAAGAAAATCAAATTAAGAAACAGTAATTCTCACAGTTATGACAATATTTCTTTTTGCAATCTTTTCCCTCTCCCCTGCAAAAATAAATAAATAAATAATTATATATATATATATATATATAATTTTATATATATATATATATATATATATTTAAGTAGGCTGCACACCCAGCGTGGATCCCAAATGGGGTTTGAAGTCACAACCCTGAGGTCAAGACCTGAGCCAAAATCGAGTCGACCATTCAGCCAACTAAGCCACCCAGGTGCCCCTTTTTAAATTTTCTTTACTATCAATAAAATACTTCCAGGAAACTTAAAGTATGACTCTTCTTCCTTAGGGACAGTGAAATTTCAACATGATAGGCCAACCCCAACACAAAAGGCATTGTTATCCATTCAGCAGATGAGAAACTGGGTCTCAGAGAGCTGAAACAGCCTGCTCTTTGTCACGCAGATATTAAGTGGTGAGGTTGTGATTCAAACCCCAAGAACTTGCTTTCACCATTACAAATGACCTCTTCACCGGGTTCATAACCTTGCCTTTTTTAATCTCGGAGAAAAATTGGGCCAGAATCCTTATGAAACTAGGAGGGGTGAGGGAGTCGAGGAGGAATCAGGAGTAAGAACCCTGTCTCAGAGGAAGTTAGCCTTAATAGGAAGCATGGCATAGAGTGAGACCTCCGGAGTTCGAGGCAACCGATCGTTTATGGAAATGCTAGGCAGTGGTTTTACGAAGAGTGAATTTTAAATCTAGCCAGAAGGATAATGATATTGGGACCATTTGCTCCTGCTGAGCAAAAGAGAGATGATGACACAGAGCAGCACAGAGCTCCAAAGTCAGTGAATATCAATATGAGCGCAATTAGTAGGGCACTGGGCTGTTTGCTGGCTGTAGGGCTTAGAAACACAAGAATGAATGTCAGAAACTTGCAAAGCTCTTCTAGCAGGGTAAGGACAGATGAGAAAAACCCTCTGAGAGGCAAAAGTAACTAAAGCAATTGCAAAAGTGCTAAAAGACATACAGACTTCTACACTTCTTAAAAACCCCAGCTTATGGGGGTAGCTGGGTCTCCTGTGGGCAGCAGAGTCTGATTTGGCGGCTTTAGCCCAGCTGCTCTTGGGCAGGGAGAGGGGAGGATCCAGCCTGGTTTAACTTTAGGGGTACCAAGTGTCAGTCTCCAAAAGCTACCCCAAAGCCTGTCGCAGCATCAAGAAGAATGGAGTTAGGTTTACACCTAGGATTTAGTAAACCCCTGTTGCTTTTTAAAGCCCTAAAAGTAGAAACACACTAAATTGTTGCCAGTGTGGTATGTAAGTTCCCAAATAGAAAGTAAGTTGCCACAGCTATTGGGCAATACAAACAGTTTCTGCAAGAAGACATAAGACGTCCAAAGTACAGAGCACACAGCTGTGCCCGAGATAGTGGGAGACAGGAAAGAGAGGATGGAGTGGGAGTGGCATAATATAAATCCCTCCCTCGATCAGCAGATGTGACTGAGTGTCTATGTGCCAAGCCCTCTTCTAGGCATTGGATATATGTAATGAGCAAAACAGGCAAAAATTCTGCCCCTCATGTAACTTATAACCAAGGGAAAATACTGGTAAATTTTTCTGACTTGACCATTTCTCTTTGGCTAGGTAATACCATGAGTGGGAAGTTCTTCACAGAGAGCACCAGTAATAACAACAAAATAACAAGTAAACTTGGTCCCACTTAAGCCAAAGGTAGTCTGTTAGCTCTGTACTATCCCTGTTTCACCAGAGGAAACCAGGGTTAAAGTCCTGGGAAAAATGACGCAGCTAGTGGGGATTGAGCTGGAATTACGTCTCAGGACTTGGTGACTGGAGAAGCAGCCCAGGGTGGAACATGGACTCTGGGATCAACAGAACTAGAACCGAGGTCTGCCTGTGCTGCTCATGCAACTTTGGGCAATTTATGGATCTTCAGTTTCATTCAGTGTTCTGGTATGCATGGTTGGGGATGATAGAACCTACTTGAAAGGGTGAAGAGAAGCTAGTACAAAAAATGGGAGTGAAAGTCTTAGACCAATTCCTGGCATGTAGTAGGTGTTCAATAAATGAAAACCCTCATAACAACCAACAACAATTAATCCATGTTCTTTCCTTTTCCTCAGACTTGTCACCTGGACTAAACATCCAACTGAGGCTGCCAAGCCCCATCCCTGCCCTATCTCCCTCTGCTCCTGTAAACGGGCTCCTGTAGACGGGCAACAGACGCAAAGAAGCCCGAGCCATGTAGGTTCATCACTCCCCTTCCACAGGCACAGCCATTACACAACATCAGCTGGTCTGATGTGCCTTTTCTGGAGGCCATTTTCGAAAAGTTGTCCCTTTGAACACACAGAAGTCAGGAAATGCAGAATTAAGGCTCTCAGAGTAACCATAACTCACTCACAATGCACATCGAGGCATAAATTTCCCTGGAAGTATAACAACATAAAACCCTGAGCACACCAGAGTGGGAGAAGTGAAGCCTGTTGCTAAAGTCATAAATTTGAATTTCGTGACTTGGGTGCATTTTCATTGTCACTCACGACACTACATTAACATAGCATTCACACTAGAAATTGCAACATAATTCAGAGGCCGTTGTGCCCATGACTGAGGTACTTTTCTCTGTAGAGACCACTTCTCAGACATTCACAAGGATTTCAAGAAAAAAAAAAATCCTGAGAAGAAATATTAGTCCCTTGGGGAATGCAGCAAAATCTACCCAGCATGAAAGGATTAGCTACATTTATTTTCTAGCAAGCTCTGGAAGCAAGCAAAACTGCTTTCCTTTCAAGGGCTATATCCCTGAGAGACGGTGGCTTACTCAATCCTTGCCATCATCTGAATCTTCCACTGGGTCTTGAGGTAGTGTGGGCTGTAGATGTCCCGTCTCCTCACTTGGGACAGGAAGGGTCAAATAAATGGATATTGAAGATGTCAGTGTATGCAAGTTGATAACTCGTGTATTTACAGTGGCAATCCATCCAACATTCCAGTAAGTTGTAGAAGTCAGAGCAAGAACTTCAGGGTCCTCAGGGTTCACAAACCATCAGAGATCCACAGGACTAAGGCACCTAGAAGAAGTTGCCACCTCAGTTCCAGCCCTCCTTCTACCTGGGTCCTGGTGCCTTGTAAAAGGAGGTCTAATGGTAATAACCCTTTCTTTCTATTGAGGGAGGAGACTGTGGGAACTCTTATGGTCCTGTCTGCTCTGTGACCAAATATTCTTTGATCGTGAAGCCTAATCCTAACACCTTTCATACAGATGACATTCCAAGACTAGAATTTCCCCTAAAGGTTCCCAGTTGTTTTTTGTTTTTGTTTTTGTTTTTTTACCTTGAATGTCTCTTTATCTCAGAGAAGGTACATGCTTCCCGCACAGAGAGGCTGCTTGTTTCTCCGTGGAAGGAGCCTTTCTAAGGACTATCAGCAATGGAGACAGTCTACAGCGTGTTCACTTGATCCTCATTATACCTCCCTCTTGTCTTCTTCTTCCTTCTATGGTTATGCTAAGGTTTAAACAACAACAACAACAACAAAATGTATATAAAGTACCTGACACCTAATAGAGGCTCAACAAGTGTCAGATTAGTTTTAAGTTACTTTGCCAGGTAACTGGTACCCTCCCTACTTGGATGGAGCATTCCCTTGCGCCCTCTTCTCTATCCTCCCCACCCCTCCCCATACAGAGCATGGAGAGAGGATTGCCATGCTACACCCTGGGCTTCCTCTGCTCAGAACACAAGCTAACCCTTAGAAGACTTCCAGAATCTCACTGTGTATCAGTCCCTCCAGTCCCTCTTGGACGGTGCCTCTTTCATTTCAGTAACCAGAATACAAAAGCCAGCCAAAATGTACTTTGGTCTTCCTTGCTCCATCCTCCCTCAAGAAAGCACCCTTGGTTTCCATATTTCCTCCCATGGCTATCATACATCTGTACATGTATGATACATGTAATAAACATGTACATGTTATACATGTAATATACATGTAATACATGTAATTTACATATAATTTGCATGTGATTAAAAAGCTGTGACAGTTGAATGCTAGTCCCAAGCTGCATTTGCCTGAGGACTGGGGCTGCTAAGAACATTATGAAGTCAAGGAGAGTTCAATCTCTGATAGCTCATCCATCACACATAACATATCGCCAAAGCTCTGAAGCCTTCCTTTTGTGGTGTTTCTCTGGTCCCCCCGATCCTTCCTGTGTGCACTGCTTTGCCCTGAGACCGGTTGTGAAGGACTTAGAGTTGGTCTTTCCCCCATTGATTCATATTCAACGTTGTGACTCAAAATGCTCTTCTTTAATTTCTTTCTTTTTTCTTTCTCTCTTTCTTTCTGTTGTCATGATATAACTCTTAATCACAGCCTGACAGAGGTTTTATTTCCCCTCAAATCATCAAATCCTGACTCCTCATCAAGTTCTACAAGGTTCTTCACTGGAGAGAGTCAGTTTCCTGAAGACTGGGAAATCTTGAAGTTAGAGACAAGAAGATCAAGGGGTGACTTTATAGTCATTTTCAAACACTTATGTACTTCTTACATGAAGGATGTGTTTTTACCCAGGAGACATAGGAAGAAGAAAGTTTAAATAGCCATTTTGGATTGAAAGAAGAAAGAAAGAGAGAGAGGAAGAGAGAAAGAAAGAAAGAAAGAACGAGTGAAAGAAAGAAAAGGGAAGGGTGTTTTGCCTCTCAGATCTAGCATATGTCCCACCATCTCCACAAGAGTCTCCTTAAATCTCTGTCTCTCCCCACTAAAATGTTTTTTCATTTGACCTTCCAGCCCTTTCCTGCACCATTTAGTTTACATTAGTCTATCTCTTGGCTTTCTGACAGCTCTTGTACTGTTGCTCTGCACATCCTTTACCTTGTTCGATAGGTATGTCACACCTTTTCTTGGCATGGGATAATTTTTGTTTTATGAGACCTTTCCAAAGTATTTGAACTGCTGGTGACTCCCACACTTTCAAAATGCCTTCCACTGAACGTGATCTCTGTGTACTTGCTCAATCATCCTTAGATCTCGATGACTGTTCCTTCTCATTTCTTTTTTTTTTTTAAGATTTTATTTATTTGACAGAGATCACAAGTAGGCAGAGAGGCAGGCAGAGAGAGAGGAGGAAGCAGGCTCCTCACTGAGGAGAGAACCCGATGCAGGACTCGATCCCAGGACCCTGAGATCATGACCTGAGCCACAGGCAGCGGCTTAACCCACTGAGCCACTCAGGCGCCCCCCTTCTCATTTCTTCACCTACACTCTAAAAGCTCATGTTCCTAAAGTGTCCCCTGATTAGTCAAAATTGTTTTCTGATCTTACACAGAGAAAGTTTATATTTTAAGACTGTGGCATCTTTGGGAATCTATGGACTGTTAATAGACCATCTCTCTAGAGAACTGCACATGCAAACAAACTTTGGCTTCTCTGAGGTCAGAAAAAAGACTCTCTAAGATGAAACAAATCCCAGGAAATGCATGCATGTTCTGACCCACTTTCTGGTTATCTCATTGAAACTACACCCTCTTGATTCCCACACTTATATCTTCCTTTGAGACCTCCTTCATATGCTTCAAACACTCAAATGGACCTGCCTACTAAAATACGGTGTACAACCCCTGTTCCTAATTAAATTTTTTTCCTTATATTTAAGGAAAAATACTATATATTCTATATCTTAGCGCTGTTTCTATGCTGTAGGCCACAGAGAATTAATCCAAACTTCTCTCACATAGTAACCTTCCCATATATGAAGACAGCTATGACACACCAGCTGTTTTGGTCTCTCTCTTAAAATGAGTGTCTCCAGAACACTCATCTTTGTCTGAATGAGTAATGACTTGTCATTGTCCCTCTTAAAATTGGGACTTAAAATGGAGCGCAATATTCCAGGTAGGTTTTGACAGTGTAAAATATCTACTCCTTTGTTAACACACATACATCTTAAAATTGTTATGGTTTTTCTCATTTGTGATTCATAATAAGATGTCAGCTAGAACTCCAAAATCTTTTCACAATTACCGCTGTTAAAAACACACTTTTCACATCCTGTAATTCTGGGGTATGATTCTTCAAAAATTATCAGAATTCATCTTGGTTTCAACCTGGTATTCCAACAACCACAGCCATTTCTGAGTGTTTATTCAGTCATCTAACCTAGTGCCAAAACCCTGGGGTATAGGCCTTTGTGAAATGCCTTCCATTCTGATACTGATCGATTGATCTCTCAGTACTAGCAGTGAGCTCTTTTAACTAAATTACAGTTAAAACCGATTTGTCAACAAACATGCAATGAAAGACTTTTCCAAATAGCTGGAGGGAAAATGGATACTGGTGGCTTATCAGTCAAGAGATTCTCTTCAGAAAAAAAGAAATGGCCCAGCTTGTTCTTGGTGTTATTCCTAGTATCACTGCTTCACATAGACCGAAAACATCAATCAATCATTCCTAGAATTTATCAAGAGATTTATTACAAGCCCACCCAAAAATAGATCTCAGAAATTACTTTCCCACCATCTTTGATGATTCTGAAATTATTTGTTCATCTGTCAGTCTTCTGGTACCATTCTTCTCATTCCTCATGTGTCCTCAGAAATGTGGTCAGTGGTTTAAAATCCCACCTGCAGACATTAGGGGAGGCTGGCTGAATTGTGCCCAGGGCCTCCTTGGATATTTCTTTACACTTTCCTATGGATCTATACTTATTTTACAATAAAAATATTTTTAAAGCAGTCCCATCTGCAAAGTTCAGTATTGTAGGATATAATGATTCTGAACCTAAAGATTTATGTATAGTTTAAAAGTTAGATGCCTTTTGGGGCACCTGGGTGGCTCATTCGGTTAAGCATCTGCCTTCGGCTAGGGTCATGATCCCAGGACCCTGGGATGGAGCCTGATGTCGGGCTTCCTGCTCAGCGGGGAGCCTATTTCTCCCTCTCTTCCCAGCTCATGCTAGCTCATCCTCCCTCTTGCTCCTCTGTGCTCTCTGTAGCTATCTTTGTCTCTCTCTCTCAAATAAATAAATAATCTTTAAAAAATAAAATAAAAGATACCTTTTGTAGTAGCTCCCCTATTTTAGGCTTCAGTTTCTTCTTTACCATGTTTATTTTTTTCTCTCTAGTTTGAAGATACTTTTCTTCATTAGAGAAAAATGAACCCCAGGGGCATAGAACAGCTGTTTCCTGTCTGCCAGCCATCCTCAATGTACCATACCTACCCTTCCCTTGTTCTTTATTATCTGTTCATCACTAATTTTGGCTGTCCCATTTTCCAATCACTTTTCTCTTCCTCTGGTTATCTTTTGATTCTGTTCCTACCCAGTTTCCTGTTGTTCCTTTGCATTTGTTCTTGACCATGTGCTCTCCCCTCTGCCTTTCAACTGCATACTTTAAAAACCTGATTTCAGGGGCGCCTGGGTGGCTCAGTGGGTTAAAGCCTCTGCCTTCGGCTCAGGTCATGATCCCAGGGTCCTGGGATGGATCTCAGCATCAGGCTCTCTGCTCAGCAGGGAGCCTGCTTCCCATCCCCACCCCTGCCTGTCTTTCTGCCTACTTGTGATCTCTGTCTGTCAAATAAATAAATAAATAATCTTTTAAAAATCTGATTTCATTTGAAATGTCCTTGGTACACAGTATACTGGGACACGCGTTTCAGGTGCTGTAAACTGCTGCACCAACGGTATTATCATCGCGAAGAAAATTGCTTCTCTTTTATGACCATTTTAGTTACTCTGGCGTAAGGGTTTTCTTTTTATCTTTTGAGTTTAAATTATTTATATACTAGAAAATTGCTCTGGCTTAAATGGGGAAAGAGAAGACTTTAAAATTTTGTCAGTGGGCCAAGAAGATTTAAGACCTTGTGGAAATGGTATTGTTCCTCAAACTCCAGACTGCTCTATCTAGACCCTCTTAGAGTCCTCTCCCCCTGAATTCCACTTTTTCATGTGGATATACTTCCGACTTCATCATTCTTTCTCATTAGGGGCCTGTGAAGCCCAGCTGGGATTCTTTGAAATGATTTTCACTTGAAGCTGGATGTAAACTGTTAGAAATGGTCCATCACCCCATCCCTTAGCCCCGTGTGGAATATTCTGGAGACTTCTTTCTTAGCCAGACTTCTTCTGCTATGATTCCTCCTATAGAGTAATTTCTCCCAGACATCCAACTGAAATCACTTAGTTCCATCCATGTCACAGTTGGGAGGCTGAATTCCTGACAAGGGATGCTGAGAGGGTTAACAGAGAGTTTCTGATAGGCCTTTATCTGACCTCCTTAAATCTCAGTACTAGAAAAGTACAGATTAACAAGTACCGAGAAAATACATTCAGTCAAATATAATCCCATCTGTACCTGCCAAAATCTTCACTCTGCTTTACCAACATCCTTGTAATAACATGGTTAGAAGCTTCTGACACTTCTCAGATAAGCACTTCATTCAGCTCCCTGCCTCTGTTCAGGAGGAAACAGGAAAATTCCAAATACAGTCAACTGAGTTATCAAGGTCTTCTTATCCAGTCTGTGAAGGAGCCAAGCCCTTTGTTTGGGATGTATTAGTTCCACTCTGTACCACCACTTCAGGGCACTTTGAGAGAAAAGAGTCTTAGGTTGCCAGTGATGTTTTTATTTTATTTTTTATTAGCATGCCTAATAAAGAGCCGGGTGAGTGAAGTCTTTGGAACCAAGGCGCAAAGCAAAGCTTGATGGTTCCAAGTAAATCTGACTTTGAGACACTTAGTTCCAAGATATCCTGACTTAGCAGCCCCCCAAATGGGCCTCCTTCCCACCAAAATTGCTAGAGATTTCTTTTTTCTTTCTCTGCTGATCCACTTTCTTGCCATTTTCTCTGTCAGAAAAGAAAAAGTATGCAGAGTAAAGCAAAATTAGTTTTTGTTGTTCTTTTCCCCCCACAAGAGAAAAACCAACACGGTTTTGTAACACTGCATCACACAGACACATGGGACACCCAGTGACCAGGGACCCAAGGGCCATTACAGCCTGGGCTTACCCTTTTAGGTTAAACAAAGGGAAAGGGGTTTGGACTTCGGTGTGGTTGAAGAAGGAAGTCAGGGAGGGATGGTAAAGGAAGGTGGCATTGTAAGGTTTGTTATGCAGATTTAAGTCAAGGACTTCACCATTGTTAGAAGCTGGGGAAGGGAGATCACACCTTTACACCCGTGAATTTCCTTTGCAAAAGAAAAACTGGTGCCTGGCTTTTAGAGGCTTTCCTAAATGGCTGGTCCTAAATGGCTTCAGCTCAAAACAATCCATATGCCGGGGAGATATATATATATATATAGACAGATCTATCTATCTATTTATAAATATATATATATATGTATATATATATATACATATATATATATTGTAGGCTCCATGCCCAGCACAGTGCAGGGCTCAATGCAGGGCTTGGACTCATTACCCTGAGATCAAGACCTGAGATCAAGAGTCAACACTTAACTGGAATGAACTACCCAGGTGCCCGAAGCAAAATTAGTTATAATAAACCGTGCCACCGGTTTCTAACATCTTTTTTTTTAAAGGATTTTATTTATTTATTTGTCAGATAGAGAGAGAGCATAGGAGCGAGCACAGGCAGACAGAGTGGCAGGCAGAGGCAGAGGGAGAAGGAGGCTCCCTGCTGAGCAAGGAGCCTGATGTGGGACTCAATCCCAGGACACCAGGATCATGACCTGAGCCGAAGGCAGCCGCTTAACCAACTGAGCCACCTAGGCATCCCTGTTTCTAACATCTCTGAAAATGTTTTAGAAGCCTCAGTCAGGATATCCATCAAATTTCCATCCATCTCTTCTTATCCTTTTCTAATTAAAGGATACAGGGAAGGGGGGAGGGAAAAAATTAAAACAAAACAAAACAAGAAGTTTATTAAATCTGACCCCCCCTACACACACACACACACACACACACACACACACACACACACTCCGGAGTTTTGTATGATTATGTGACTGCTCTTTAGTTTTTATGTAGTAAAGGGGATTTGACCTGCATCTGGTTTAAATAGGCTTCGGAGGGTTTTAAGAGCCAGAGGGCCTAACTGTGTCTTCCTCTGTTTCTTTACAGAAAATGTGTTTAGGTTTCCAAAGAAATGCTTCACAGGCGAACTTTGGAACGCCACTTGTTTATAATATAGAGCCTACCTAGGTCCCTGGACTTCCCTTCTGCAGCAGCCTCTGCTCATGGAGAATCTAGGACTCAAACATTCCCAGTAGAACTGACTCTGAAATGTTTTAAAGAGAAGTTAGAAATTGATTCAGGCAGTTAGCTTGAGCATGCAGGACATTGCCCGAAGTTCTATTACTTCCTATGGCACCTGGGACTTAGTGACTGTGAGTGCATAAATCAGCCTTCTGAGAAATACTCCGTTTCCTGAGCTTAGTTTAAGTTGAATTACAAGTGACCCTATAGAATTATTTTATTCCCCTTTTGCCTGAATTCCTGTGGAAAGGATTAAAATCCACATTGTCTGTTTTCATTGGCATGTCTTCTCTCACCCCACCCCAATTTAATAACTTTGTCTCCTCGAGTCTGTATTCTGTACACGGCATTTTATAGAAATTTGCCAAACATGTAAATGCCCAAGTTAACTAGGCCCTAACTATTTCTAACAACTGGTGCATACACAGAAGACGTGATGGCCCTTTGGGTACCAATAACTTCCCAGGGACATAAAAACAAGAATCGCTGCTTTGCCAGATCTCGCCATGCTTTATGACACAACCAGGCGTTCTGTGACACCATCACATTAACATACAGGCTTTGGCCCTAGACTAGAGGCAAAGTGACATGTTTATTGATGGGGGCAGTGGAGGAAGAGCTGGAGATTGGAAAGGAGAGACTCCAAAATTTCCTGGAGAAATGCTCTTGAGTCAAAACCAGATCCAGAAATTTCCGAAGGGGAGCAGAAGCCAGGAAGGCAAGGAGGGCCAGGGACGAGGCCACACTGAGTTGGAATTGTTTAATTTTGAAAATCCCCATCAAATTTCAGTGCTTTGTGGTGCTGTTTGTTTTTTCAGTTTTAAATTGCAAGATGAACAGGAGGTTTTGAGGTCCACTGTCTCACACTCGAAAGGAGGCAGTAAAGAAGAGGGACTCACTGTCAGTTGTCATCATACAAAACTGAACGGAAATTGGTCCTTCCTTAAGGCACTTTTCCCCACAGCATTCATTCTAGATTTCCCTGGCCCTGGAGTTAGGGCCCTTAATGCTCTGGCCATGGAGTTAGGACCCTTAATGCTTTCACTCCGGAATTTCTGGCCACCCAGTGGCACCCTGCGGCCCGCAAGGTGTCTCCCTCCATTTCACACTATATGAAGTTGGAAGTCTCTAAAGAAGTATTTTTTTTTAAGATTTTATTTATTTATTTGACAGACAGCAATCACAGGTAGGCAGAGAGGCAGGCATAGAGAGGAAGGAAGAGAGGAGGAAGCAGACCCCCTGCTGAGCAGAAAGCCTGATGCGGGGCTCGATCCCAGGACTCTGGGATCATGACCTGAGCGGAAGGCAGAGGCTTTAACCCACTGAGCCACTCAGGTGCCCCTCTAAAGAAGTATTTACTGGAAAAATAATTTTGCGAGTTTACAAATTACCACACACATAAAGCAACTGGGAAAAAAAATTTATAATAAAGTGTTTATTTTTTATAATATTTTTTTAAAAGATTTTATTTATTTGTTTGAGAGAGAGAGTGAGCACGAGAGCAGGGCGAGGGGCAGAGGGAGAAGCAGACTCCCCAACTGAGCAGGGAGCCTGAAGCGGGGCTCAGTCCGGACCCTGGAATCATGACCTGAACAAAAGGCAGACACTTAACGATGGAGCCACCCAGGTGCCCTAGTTACTTAATATGTAGACAACAGGAAGGATGGCTGTTTACTATTGAAGGGTACTGGCCTATGGACCCATTTCTACAACTCAGATAAAACTAAAGTTAATGTTAAAAAAATAAAAAATAAAAATAAATTTAAAAATTTAAAAAAATTAAAAAAAAAAAAAAACCTAAAGTGAATGTTATACGAAATCTTTCACTTTTGGCGGGGAGTGGGGGGAGGACAGAAGAAGAAGGAGAATCTTAAATTCTCCACGGCCAGCACTAAGCCAGACGTTGGGGCTCCATCTCACACCCCTGAGGTTATGACCTGAGCAGAAATCAAGTCAGATGCTTAACTGACTGAGCAGGTGCCCCTCGCCTCCTTTTTTTAACTAGAAGGCAGATTACAGTTAGTGCCACATCCATATTTCATGGAAATATCTGTTCCTCTCATCACATTTTAGACATGATTCTGGATGATACTACTAAGCCCCCTTGTTGCTACTGCCATAGAGAGAGAACCCTAGACTGTGGAAACTGGGCATCTGACCACCGCGATATTTCCTAGACTTTGTATGTAATAAGGAATCTCCAAATTCCCTCGGTAAGACTCCAATGTCTACGATCTCTGTGTCCGTAACTGGAAAAGGAGTCACATAATGACATGTACAAAGAAAGATACAAACCATAATCACCAAAGCTTCTGCATGCAGCCAGTACTCATCCCCACTTACTCATGAAACCGGCTTTCTCGAGATACCCCCACCAATTCAGTCACTGAGCCTCAGAGGAATCCGTACTTCCCGCATTTAGATGGCAGATGTGGACGCCTCCATTTCCCCTTGGTGGTGCCCTAATCCTGCTCTCACCAATTCGCTGCAGTCTTCCTGGTGGAATATCAGTGAGCAGAAGGCGGGAAAAAAATAAAAAAATGCAAATCCTTTCCAACCGGAGCTATGAGGTTTACAGTCCCCTTGGTTTTTCTCCCCTGAAATTAAAATAAACCAGAAAGAGAAAACCGGATAAATGAAGTAAAATGATAACGATGTATCTCATCTGGGTAGACTGCCTTCGGGAAATAATGAAGTTCTCCCTGGAGAATTTGATTACACACAATTTCCATTTGGGAGCATCTTTATGCTCCTTGGAGCCCCTGGTTTAGGGTTTATTTGGAGTTTGTTTTTTTTCCCTTTTTTTTGGAGGGGGTGCAGCACTGGTCTAACAGGAGCATTATAAAAACCCTGGAAAATACATAAAGTCTAAGAACTCCAGCAATTAGAGAAGGAGTAGACCCATTATATCATCCCACAGGCCCGCGGGAATCAGTGGAGGATTCTTTCCTAGAATAGATTTTCTAGTTCCTTATCCTGTTGAATTTCAAATGGCTCCAGGGATGGGGTTTCCACTACTTCCTTTAGTACGTATTCCCCAATCTCATGATTCTCACTGTCATAATTTTTCAGGGTGTTTAATCCAAATGTCCCCTTTCTCAAAATAACGACTGCTCTCCTTTACGCAAAATTGCATCCACCTGTTAGAATGGACAATACTCTTTTGAAACTGTAATCATTTTCTATATTTCATCAGAATTCTCAGATTCTTTCCCTGTCTCTCTCTCTCTCTCTCTCAAAGCCTTTGTAGCTGCAGGTGGGGTAGTGAGCATGTAAGAAAAATCTCCACAATTGGCAAGTGGAATTTTAGACTGTGTGAGCTGCAGCGTCTCAGAATTCCAACACCGGAGCTCTTCTTGGTGTTTCAGGGCTCACACTGCCAGGCTGGTTTCTCCTTTCAGGGCCACATATGGAGCGTGTTCTTTACATGGACACCCCTAGAATTTTGCAGTGCACAACCTCAACAAACCTGCACGGTCCTTTAAAAAAAAAAAATCCTTCCCTCATAGTAACACCTCATTCGAGTTGAGCTTGCACATGAATGACAGTCGATATATCTATGTGCCTGTGCACGTTGGGGCTATAATTCTAAAATTCTTAGGTGTATCTCCCCTCACAGGGGTCCTGATAGAGTACAGAGCTGAGAGTCATGAGAAAATCATAAACCCATGTTGCCTAGCCTCTCTATTTGGCAGATAAACAGAACTGGAAAACTTAGAAGTTCTGAGCCCAGAGGCAACATACCCAGAAAACAGAATCAGAGAAGAACCCCAATATCCCCTGACAGTCTACCACTCCTACTCAGATCTTGTTCTGATAATTTCCTCACTGTCCCTCTGAGAGTGTCTTTCCCTGTCTCTGGACCTCAGGTTTTCTAAGTTCGGGAATGAAGAAGAGAACCGGAAAAAAGAGGGGCAAACTGGGATTCCCCAGTGTGACTCTCTTAGTTGTGTTTACTTTTGAAAATTAAGTCAACAGATTTTTTCTTTTTTTTTTAGTATAACCATCTGAATTTTTAGACTCTAATGAATGCCACTGAGTTGCCTCCTCATATACGTTCCTATCTGCTATCCCACCCCGGGCCTTCTAGTCCCTGCTTTCCCCTCTGGAGATAAGTCTCTCAGGGGTACCAGCTCTACCTGTAACTCCTGTGAGAGCTGGGTTCTCATTACTTACTTGCTGCCAGCTCCCTGAATCACTGGTTTCATCCAATAGACAAGAAGATCTGGCAACCTTTGGCCAAAATTCCTCAGGGTGATGATGAGCTGGAAACCACGGTGGCTGCCCTCCTTCCAATGTGCTGTGTCCCTTCCAAGCTCGGCTCATCCTCTCATCTGGCCACCTGTTTGCCCCGGTGGGGATTTCAGCCTGTGACTCTTGGGTGAGCAGTGAGGTCCTATACTGTTCTTTATTCTATACACATGCATCACATGTGGATAGGGCCCCTGGGTGGGCACTGTGATTCAGGCGTCCATTCAATTAGGTCCAATAGCAAGTTTTTGCTGCTTGACCAGGCTATACTTTAAACTGACCACGCCGACTAGTGCTTTTGGCATTATGTGAACGAACCCTGCTTCAGTGAGGCTCCGCTGAACTTCGTGCACAAGTATGTGCCCAATTATGTGCAAATTTGGATTTTTCATGGGAGCTGAGAGCTTTGGCACTTAAATTTTGATTTTTTTTTATAGCTAAGTATGTAGCATTGGCCAAGTTCTGCATGTTTAATCCTCTTAATCATTCAACATAAATCATGCTCTCAGCCCCTTAATCATTCTTGTTATTCTTCTTTGAACCTCCTCCAGTTTCCTTGCATCCTTCATTGCATAAAGAGGAGTTTTTTAACGGGCCTGTTTCACTTCCAAAAATCCATTCTGTGATGGAAATGGTGGGGTTAGAAGACCCAATGCCATGCAAGACTCCAAGGGAAATGCAAGGCGTGGTCCCTGAGAAGTCGCAGACATTCATAGGAACTAAAAGACCATCTGACCCACTTGTCTGCCACATCTGACCCAGAAAGATGATCTTATATCCTTTTCCCTCTTAAGTAATACAGAGAAGGATTTATATGAGGCCTCTTGGTAACATATTCTACATTCTTTAATTGTGTATTTCTTTTTATTATTAAGCATGTACTATGTGAATGAGTGAGTTCTTGCTCTTCCCTATTGAGTCCAGGGAGATAAACAGCTGGTAGGATCACCTCTCTTAGGATCAGAGATTTAGCTATCATCCATCACCTCTTTTGCTTTAATCTGGTTAGAGAGGGGCTGGAGAACAGTGTCTCAGGGAAATGCTAAGACTCCAGAGGAAGCATGTACTTGCATGTACTTTCTCTTTTCTCTACAGGTCCTTCCCTGCCTCCCACTAGGATATAAACTCAATAGCACCTTTGCTTTGCTCATCAGTCTACCCCAAAACCCACAAAGTTGCCATGTAGTAAGTGTTCAAGAAGTGCTTGAGGAATGAATAAGCAATCACTTTCAGCCTATCACTTCATGCTTTGATAATGATAATTGATCCTTGTTAATCTTATGTATAGCTGTATACAAAACGCAACTTCAAGACAATCATCAAAGCCTCCCTCCCTTTCTAATATACTTTTCAAATTGTATTTGTGCCTAAAGATCCTCTTAGAGAGCAATTTAGGGCCACCACGGTTCAAGGCCATTTAGTTCACCTGATTCATGAATCCCCTTTATTGTCCATCCCGCCAGTGATCATTCAGCCTTTGCTTGAATACCTCTAAAAATGGAGAGCTCATTTCCTCCCAGAGCTGCCATCCTGTACTGCCCTGACTATTAGAATATTCCTGCTTAAATTTAGCTAATATCTTTTTTTTCCATAGCCTTTACCCATTGTTTTAGTTGTCAGAAGCATATTAATCTTTCCTTCCCCTGGGCAACCCTTCAGGTACTTTGAGACATTAACACCTCCCTCCTAAACTTTCATTTCTGTATATTAAATGTCCCTTGCTCCTTTCTACACCTAGAAAAGTAGAGCAGAAATTCCAGCTTAGAAGTCCTGCGTGTGTTCACCTTGAGGATTCAAACATGAACAGTGGGAACGGACCAGCAGGGTGTCTATTTATGGGGAGCTGCATAGGGAAATCAGCAAATAACTAGTTAACCAAGTGCAAGTCATCCTTCAAGAGCCATAAATCAGCATGCGAAGGGAGGAATGTTCAGGGACGAGGGCTCAGTTTGTTCCGTGGATCCAGTTTTCTTCCCGCAGGAACTCGTGCCAAACTTGGGGAGAAGGAACATGAAGGATCAAAGGCCAAGATCACAGAAGTCTCTGGTCAACACTGACAATACAAGGCAACACTGCTTTGGGAGTTGGGCAATGTTGGAGGCCACCACCTAGGACGGAGAAGCGGGGGAGAAGATCAGATCATATTGAACTAGAAGGGACAGCAGGGCTTACAGCAGGGCAGAGCGAAGTAGGAAGCCTGGTGGAGAAAGTGATGTCGGGCAGAGCAGGGAGAGCAGGAGAAAGCAATGATGCTCTGGGAGGGACGGCCAAGAGGAGAGGCTCTGCCTCTGGCACATGGGAGATAAGCCCTGGGTGGCATCTGAGGAGGCCTGCAGTTCTTATAAAGCTGCTCGGAGAGTCTCCATTTTGTTAGTGTTCCTCCCCCAGTGTCAGGTAACATGATTACGTCATAACGATAACCAGCTTCTCTCTGCCGAGTCTGTCCTGGGCCCCGCACTGCATTAACGGCCGGCGGGCTCACTCATTCGATCCTCAGAACAACCTTCCGAGGCAGGTCCCATTCTCATTCTCATTTTACAGATGAGAAAAGTAAAATTTAGTGGAGCCGTCGTATCCAAAATTACACTGCTGGTAAATGGCAGAGCTGTGAAGCAAAGCTACTTCTAACTTGAAGCCTGACTTCTCAAACGATATAAAATTAGGCGTTTCTATATAATTTCCTTGTATCCCAGCCTAAACTTCAATAGTAAATCGTTTACATGTGAGTTAAATATGTTTGGTGCCTTAACCAAAGCTTAAAAAAAAAAAAAAAAAAAAAAAAGCCAAACCTGGGTATATATAGAACATCATTAAAAGAAAAAAAAAAAACAAACCCAAAAACCTTATGTAGAGAAGTGAAGTGAGTTGGTTTCTGCAGGAACTATTCTTATCAGCGGTGACTGTGGGATCATCCATCCCTGTCACTGAGCTAGGGGTGACGACCATTAGTCCTCATGTCCATGAGTGCTGTGAGAACTCGCACTCACCAGGGGCTGTTTCCCTGAAGCAAGCCTTCTCCATTTAGCATCAAATCAATAATGATGACCGAGATGAGAAACACGGTCCCTAGCCCCATGTGTCCATCGCCTTCTTCTGTGTCCCTGGATGTTCCCCTCACCAGAGAACTTTTTTTTCTGGTCCAGTGAAAACTGAATCCTCCTACGAGGAGTTCTGGGGCATCCTGCTTTGAAAAACCTTTTATGGGACCATAAAAATCCCTCACCTCATCACCTTTTAAGAAGCTGGCTTCAGGAACGAGATCAAATTGTATTGCACGGAGCTGAAAACAGGGCGAGCAAATTGTTATTTCTCCTGGCTAAAGCACATCTGACTTCCTTATTGGACTAAAGCATTTAGCAAAAGGAAACAGTCTTTTAATTGCAGGCTCGGCAGACGCATGACCTAAGCCAGGAGCCGACTTCAGTATACAGAGCAAAGCCTACTAGGCACGCTGATGCTTTATGTGCCGAAGAACACAGTCGTTTACAAGCGAGAGCTACTTTATTGCTAATGATCTTTGAAGTTAACAAGGTTTGCAAAAGCTTCTCGGCATTATTATTACTATTTATATCAATAGCATTAGTGATCTCCTTTATTCTTCCAAGACTTAACACTACTAATTGGCATCAGTATAAACAGAGGTATAAATGCTATCATGCAATGCAAGCAGAGCCAAGTCTGGCAGCTTTGTGGGTTTAATATGGAAATGTTTGCTATCTAATGAGGACACAAAATGTTAATCTGCAGAACAAATTGTATTTATAGAGAAACTAATTATCATATGCAAATGGGACACACATCCCTTGCAAAATTCCCGTTGCCGCTGGGGCGGCCCTCTGTGACCTTTCTGAAACTCAGTGTTTTCGAGCACTGGCTAATGGTTTCATGCACTGAGGCTGATTACTTTCATTTTCATACAGAAATGAGCTAAATGGGCAGGACTCTGGCTCCGAATAAACACCACAGAGGCATCGCCTCCGCAACTGTAACCTGCATTCTATCGATTTCTTCTCCTTCCCTACAAAACTCAGAGTTTTTCTGCTGCTTTGGCTTTATCTGCAAAGCCAGACTACAGATGTCCAGAGTAACGAATGTTTTAACCCATGTAATAAAAGACCTGAGATGTTCTTATCATGCACGCAGTCCTATTGAGTGAAGGCTATGTTGATGTTGTTTTCATAATGATTTTTGCTTTTTTGTGGTTTCCCTTCTATATTGAGTAGGAAGCCCCTAGGTATAGATTGTTAAGTCCAGCTGATGATGGGGTTTCATTCCTTTTCTTGGTACTTTTTCCTCTTCTCTTGCAGATATATGTATTCTGTTGTTTGAAGCCTCCTCGAAGTATAAAGTGCTAGAAATTCAATGGCTGTAGAGATCACCCAGGGAGTGCAAATATTTCTTTTATAGGTGAGTAAAGTATGGCTCAGAGAGGTCAGGTGGCAAACCCAAGATCACACTGCGAACCGGTAGAAGACACTGGAAGTCAGGTGCTCTTTCTGTATGCTTAAACAAGTGACAACAACAATGACAAAAACAGCAGCAGCAGCAGCAACAACAAAACCCACCTCTGCTGTAGCACTGCTAGATTTAGACTCCTGTGAGTGTCTGGACGTGTCCTTAACTCCGTGTGAAAGAGGCTGTGGGCCAGACAGCCTTGACCAGCCAATGGAGATGGGGTTCTGCTCCATTGCACCCTGAGCGTGGGGATCTGGTTCAGCATTCTCCAAATGCCTCTTGGACTCCAAGGACAGAAAGGTGAAGGAAATGTGGCCTCTACCTCCCGCAGAACCCACTGTTTGCTGAGGGAGACCGACCAGCAGTGAGACAATTTCAGTGAAGCGAGGTAAGTGCATTGGGTCGAAGCATAGAGAAGAAAAAAGCACTCGATGCAAAGGAGGCCGCAGGGTGGAGTCGTATCTTCGTTTCTATTGCCATGCAACAAATTATCTCCAATTTAGAGGTGTAAAAATGTACATTTATTATTTCCTGTGGGCCAGGAACTCTTGCATGTCTCAGGTGGGTCCTCAGCTCAGGGTCTCCCAAAGATGCAGTGAAGGTGTTGGTCAAGCTTCAGTCTTTTTTGAAGTTCAGTGTTCTCTTCCCAGCTTGTGTGGGCTGCCAGCAGAATTCAGTTCCTTGTGGTTGTGGGACTGATGTATTACTTTCTTCCTGCCTGTCTCAACTCCTGGAGCTCCCCTGCACCTCCCCCGAAGTTCCCTGCCATGTGGCGGGGGCAGCTTTCTCCTTCAAAGTCAGCAGGAGAATCACTCTCCTCAGGAAGGCCCAGTTCCTTTTTATTTTATTTATTAATTTTTAAAAAGATTTTATTTATTTATTTGAGAGAGACAGAGAGAGAGAATGCACACAAGCAGAGGGAAGGGCAGAGGGAGAGGCAGGCTCCCTACTGAGCAGGGAGCCCGATGCGGGACTTGATCCCGGGACCCTAAGATCATGACCCGAGCCGAAGGCAGACACTTAATGACTGAGCCACCTAGGCGTCCCCCAGTTCCTTTTTAAAGAGCTTTTACTGATTAACTCAGGCCCACCTAGGTTAATCTCCCTTTTGATTAATCCCAAATCACCAGACTTGGGACCTTAATTACATCTACAAAATCTCTTCACATTTGGAATATAGTATCATCTGATCATAGAAGTAAAGTCCCTTCAAACCTAGAGCCCCCATCTACACTCAAGGGAAAGGTGTTATATAGGGTATGTGTATCCGAAGGGCAAAAATCCTGGGACCCATTCTAGAACTCTGCCTCCCTCAAGTGGAGAGCAGAGGGGTAGAATTAGAACAGGTTTCAGGGGACACCTGGGTGGCTCGGTTGGTTAAGCATCTGCTTCAGCTCAGGTCATGATCCCAGGGTCCTGGGATCGAGCCCTGAATCAGGCTCTCTACTCAGCGGGGAGCCTGCCTCTCCCTTTCCCTCTGCACCCTACTCCCTTTGCTTACTCTCTCTGTCAAATAAACAAAATATTATTTTCTTAAAAAAAGAAGAGCTTTCAGAAAGTGTGAACTGAATCATAAAAAACATAGAGGTAAACACCTGATGTGATTAGTTATTTTTATAATTTTCTTTTTTAAAAAAATGTTTTATTTATTTATCTATTTGAGAGAGAGAGGAGGAAGAGCAAGAGAAGGACAAGCAGACTCTGTGCTGAGAACAGAGCCTGTTGCAGGGCTCGATCCCGTGACCCTGAGATCATGACCTAAGACACAAAAAAGAATCAGATGCTTAACAAACCGAACCAACTGAACCACCCAGATGCCCCTATAATTTCCTTGAAATTATTTTTTCACCAGAGGCCTGTGTTCATAAGCTATGATTTTATTTATTTAAGTCAGGGGTGGACTGAGCACAAAGGAAAAAGAGGAATGAAATCAACAACCCACTAAGAGTCTAAACAAAACAAAACAAAACAAAACAAACAAACAAAAAACAATCCTGTCGCCAAAAAATAAATAAATAAATAAAAGCAAGCTTTGTTCGGATGAAGGAATGAAAAACAAGACACCTTGATGAGAGCTTAGAAGACAAGGTGTTTTTCGGGGCCTCCCTGTTCTCTTTGAAAATATGGTGATTATTTGCAATAGGTGAGAAGCAAAGGAGTGATATTCCTAACAAACAAAATATTCTCATTAAGTAAGGAAAGAAAAAGAGGAATGGTTGGCTATAAGAATGAGCTACAGATTGGAATCTTAAGTTTAGGCTCCTATTATGGGCTCCATTTTATAGACACAGAGAAGTTAAATCAGTTGCCAACAGTCACAAAGTAGCAAGTGGCAGAGCCCAAGTCCCACCCAGCCTAAGAACACAGCCATTTACAAGCAAGAGCTACTTTATTGCTAATGATCTTTGGAGTTAACAAGGATTGCAAAAGCTTCTCGGCATTATTATTACTATTTATATTAAATAGTAATATAACTATTTGCCTTGAACACGCACCGAGAAGTCAGCAGTTGTTACTATGCTTATCCTTGATGTGGGTTTGGGAAAATAGTCCCCCCACCCACAGGCCACTGATGAAAATGGAAACAAATAAATCTTTCTGAGAAGTTTTACCAGTTTATAACTAAAGTCTTCTTTAAATACATGGTCTTCAATGTAGCATTTCTTTCATATTCTTTTATCCCAATGAAAGCTGTACCTGTATAAATATTTAGTTCTGGGGCGCCTGGGTGGCTCAGTTGGTTAAGCAACTGCCTTCAGCTCAGGTGGTAATCCTGGATTCCTGGCATGGAGTCCCACATCAGGCTCCCTGTTCCTTGGGGAGTCTGCTTCTCTCCCTGACCTCTCCCCTCACATGCTCGCTCTCTCTCTTTCAAATAAATAAATAAAATCTTAAAAATAAATAAATAAATAAATAAATAAATAAATAAATAAATATTTAGTTCTAAGAATCCCTGTTAAGTGACTCCTAAATGAAAAAAAAAAAAAAAAGGGAGGGCGCCTGGGTGGCTCAGTGGGTTAAGCGGCTGCCTTCGGCTCAGGTCATGATCCCAGGGTCCTGGGATGGAGCCCTGTATCAGGCTCTCTGCTCAGCAGAAAGACTGCTTTCCACCCCCCCACCCCTGCCTGCCACTCTGCCTACTTGTGCTCTCTCTCTCTCTCTGTCAAATAAATAAATAAAATCTTTTTAAAAAGTTAAAAAACTTTTTTAATGGAAGCAAAGCAGAGGTTACATCAATTATTTGGCGGTCATGCAATGGGATACTATACAGAAATTGTGACTATATTTTTTTTTAAGATTTTATTTATTTATTTGACATACAGATATCACAAGTAGGCAGAGAGGCAGGCAGAGAGAGAAGGGGAAGCAGGCTCCCCTCGGAGCAGAGAGCCTGATGCGGGGGCTATATCCCAGGCCCTGGGATCATGACCTGAGCTGAAGGCAGAGGCTTTAACCCACTGAACCACCCAGGCATGCCCAATTGTGATTGTATTTTATATTTTAGAGTATTAATAGGAGAAACTGTACTGTATATTAGGGATTAAAAGCAGGTGATATGATACCCCATATTTGTTTAAGGCAAATCCTGTATAGATGAATATCAACACAGGAGGAGGGTGGCCTGGAAATATATTCACCAAACTATTAAGTGGTGAATACTTGAAATGTGGTAGAATTATAGGCGATTTGTGTTTTAAAATTTTTGGAGTATCTTTTTATTCAACGAGTATCACATAACAAGAAAAAGTAATAAGAGATTTAATTAAATGGTCTTCAGAAGCATTTTTTCACAGTTCAGCCTGAGACCCATGTTTTATCGGTTGTTTCATATAAGCAGCTGGTCTCATGAGGTGGCATCAACATTGAACTCCGAGTCTGATGATCCGCCTTCTGCCCTTGGCTCAGTTACAGATTCACTCTGGAAACTTAGAACTGGAAAGGATCCCAGAAATCAAATGATCTAACACCTCAGTTTTACAGATGAGATGCAAAGACCACAGGGCACAGATAATGTGCCCAAGACTGATAGCGGGTATGAGGCAACCCAGGGCAGGAAGGCAGGTCACCCCATCCACAGCTTGGGACCAGTTTTCTTCCACTGTGCTGTCGTTCTGGGTTTGTGTGCCTTTAGTTGTGAAATTGGAACCCTTGATCAGCAATAGCTCAAGGCAGAGTGTAATGGTCATGAACATAGGATCTGAGGTCAAACAGCCCAAGTTCAATGCTGGCTCCTCTGTTTCTGAGAAATTTTCAACAAGAGAATCAACTTAAAAAAAAAAGATTTTATTTTTTTTGTGTGTGAGAGAGAGAGAGCGTGCACAAGCAGTGGGGTGGGGCAGAGGGAAAGGGAGAAGCAGACTGAGTAAAGGAGACCAATGTGGGACGCGATCCCAGGACCCTGGAATCGTGACATGAACCAAAGGTAGACGCTTAACCGACTGAGCCACCCAGGTACCTGAGAATCAACTTTTTTTGAGCCTTGCTTTCTTAACTACGAAATGGTGATTATAGTAATACTCACCTCTTGGGTATGGCAAAGATTTTTAAATATGGTAATATATTTAAAATGTTTAGCACAATACCTGGCTTCTTGAAGCCTCAATAAACACAAGTTATTATCATTCTGTTATGTATATGTGGGTATAGAACGCTCTACTGATTCCAGCGGAGTCCTGTCCTCTGGCAGGAAGAAACTGAAATGGTGATTGGCTGCCATGGCCAAGGTCCAATTTTCCCATCTTTAGAGAGAGTGAAAAGCCTCACAGGGGGTACCTGGTTGCCTTAGTCAGTGGAGTATGCAACTCTTGATTTCGGGGTTGTAGATTCAAGCCCCATATTGGGTGTAGAGTTTACTTAAAAAATATAAAAGCTTAATTTTTTTTTTTTTTAAGCCTCATATACCTTTCCTGATGAAGGAGGAGTTACTTTGTCTACTGTCTACTGCCTGTCCTCTGGGGAAATCAGTTTTGTGCCAACACCATAGTAGTAAACTGCTCAGATTTATAAGGAATGTAATTTACAAGCTAAGGAATGTCAGCTCCTCATGTGGCTAAGTCATAAAGTAGGGCAGTAAAGCAACACCAAAGTTGGCTTCCTCTGGAGAATGTTGTCAATGTTAGTTAGGGTCCTTGTTTGCAGGACCTACACAAGTTAATGCTTGGAGCAGGACCCACACATACACAGACCTTCACCCACAGGTCTGTCCTGGCTTGTGCAAAATCACAGAAGTAACTGGGAGGTCAGTTGGCATCACAGTGGGGCCAGGAAAAGGACACAAGGAAACAAAATCAACCTGACACTGACTGGTTCAGTGGGTGAAAGTCCCATAGCACAGTCGCAACCCAGCCACTAACTTGTTCTGTCCCATCACTTGGGCAAATCTTGTCCCTTCTCCAAGATGCAGGAATTGGCCCAGGTGGTGGGAAAGGTCCCTTCTGAATCTGACACCTTATGTAAATAAGATTCAGGGTCCAAGACCCTGTCCTTGTGCATTCAGGATGTCAACACTCAAGTTAGAAAGTAAAACTTCAGTTTCTATGGAAACGGTGGGGCAGGCTTATTGTAAGACACCACCACCACCAAAACTCCTCCAGCGTCTCCTGGCTTGTGATCCAAATCTGTGTTTCCACCACAGAGAAGCCAGTAGAATTTATGAGCGATCTTGGACTCCCTAATCCCATTAGCAACCTGCCTGAGGATTTGGCCTCATTCACCCCTTGCTCCCTTTCCAATATTCAGATGCATTTAGGTTACATTTGGTTGAATATTGAGGAGTTATTTTAAAATGGTGATAAAAAGAACTCATCACATTTGGCCAAGCCAAGTTGCAAGTATTCCAACTGCTCATTTGCGCCTCTTATTGGAGCTCAAAGAAGGCATAGGCTCACATCACCCCTGTAATGCAATCCCCGACATGCGGGGACGGCAAACATTGCTGTCCCTGAATAGGCAGGGCACTCATTACCCAATAACTTCCAGAAGATTCAGTCTATCAGAGCAATTCCATGTGTAATTTTAATGTGCCACAAAATGCTGTTTTCCATTGTCATTTCAAGTTTATGATCACTTGACAGTTGAACACTTTCTTGCCTATCAGGTGGCAGAGAGGAGGCTCCATCCATAATACCCATTCCCTTAGCCCTCAAAAAATATCTGTAAATGTACCACCACTGAAAGGCGACAAGCTTTTTATGGATTCATAGTGACTATTAACCTTCTGCTTGACAGCAAAAGGGAAAAAAGATTAGTTTTCACATATCTTAGGGCAGAACGGAAGAGAAAATGAGGAACTACCTGAGAAATGCTCCCCAAAATGCCGAAGTCAAAGCCAAATGGTGGGAAGGCCCTAGTTCATTCTCAGCTCAATTCCATGGTCCAAAATTACAAAGGTTCTGGAGAAATAGGCTCTAACAAAAGCCATACTATCCAGGTGAGAGGGAGCAGAGAACCAGGGTCTCCAAGCTGGCTTAGCTATCTAAAGGTCTAATTAAACAAAGCGGGGATTGGCTTCTGTCCTGCACATTATTCCCCAACTGATGAAATCCTGGGGAATGGCAAGGAGCCAAAATTGCTCAAGTGACTTCTCGTTTAACTCAGCCATTTAAGTGCTCATCAAGTGTTAAATTTAAATGTGTGTAAAGATTATTGCAAAACACACACATGCACATGCACATCAGGGGGAAACTGTGAATATGCATACAGAGGGCCACACGTATAGGTCAAGAGGGAAATAGCTTTGGGGATATTTAGAGATTTAGCTTTTAGCAAAAGTCATTTTTCTCCCTCCAGTAAGCCTGTGAGCTTTTAATAGCCACTTTCCTTGATTGCTTCTAGATCATTGTCTGCTGCCAAGTGCCCCAATATGAATACATAGACACTAGGTCTTGAGGGGGAAGAGGGATTTGAGAGAACCCTCATACCAGAATTCTGAAAGCTTTCCCAGACTGAGTCAACTGAGTCACTCTCCTAAATTATGCAATAAAATAAAGTCTCAAGCTCAGATTTCAAGAATCCTTCCATTTAGTTCTGAATATTTTTATATTCTGAGTAGTAAGAAGTTTGGGAAAATGGCTTCCTCCCTCAGACGTCCTTCTGTGTTTCTGAAAATATAATGATGGCCTTCTAATTAAGATATTTTGGAAGTATGTGACTGTCTAGCAAGTGAATTATTAAAAGAATTTATTATCTTGAGAGCTAATGATACTAATTTGTTCTTTATTTTTTTATTAGTATTTTTTTGGTAGAAACTGACACTTGATAGTTTTTTTTTCTCAACTGGCCCCATAGTTTGGCCCAGATTTTAAGAGTGGGGAAACCCTACCATAGTCTTTGTTCTAATACAAAGAAAAAAAAACACCAAAAACAAAAACCAACAACAACAACTAAAAAAACAAAAAGCAAGCAAGCAAATAAAAAACAATAAAGAAGCAAAGGATATACCCAAGATCAAAGACACAGGTGAGAGAACACAGGTGCCCAATACTTCCTCCATTAGTACCTCCCCAAGTCACATGACTTACCTCGTTACCTACCCAGTGAGAAACCTGAATCTATGGATTTACTGGCATTTATATCATTTAACCTGCCCGTGAGCTTTCCAACAGCTCCAATCAGGACTCAGGGGTTTGTTCTATATCGAATAAAGGCTTTTTTGATGTACCACTACTGCATACTTACTCTGTTTTATTACTTTACCAAAACATTGGGTCTAAAGGAGATTCCTGCCCAGCAGGTTGGGTCACGTCAACCACTGTCGTAAACTAAAAATAATGACCTCTGAAGAGTGCACTATTCTGCCTTTTAAAAAACTTTTCCCTTGTTAATTTTCCATAGCCACTTGTATAACAGAAATAATTCTGAAAAGGAAGTCAGTATTGTGGTCTACATGGGAAACACCACATTAACTGAATACGCAGCATGTGAACAGGTGTTGAGTTTGCTTCCAAAGTATATTGAAGGTACAGACCTTGCCTTGAGTGAAGTTTGGAAGAAGGGAACTACCAAAACCTAAAGAAGAATTCAACATTGCAAACAAATATCCCCACTTTTATTAGGCACATGGTATTTGCGAGGCACTGAGCTAGGCAGTTTACATATATCATTTACAGTTTTTCTAGCACTTATTCACAGTAAGCTATGAGACAGTTTATAGATAAACTATTTTCTAAGAGATTGAGAATTCTTAGATATCACACAGAAAATATTAAAAGATCAGAGGTGGGATTAGATCTAGGAATTTTTAATCTAAAGCTGATATTTCTTGCAGTAGACCTCATTGCCTCTCAGCAACAAAACCGGAGTTTACAACACCCTTTCCTACCTGTCCTTTCAAAAAGAGACATAATAAAAGGAATATGTGTTTAAAATTTTTATTAAAATGTTCTACATGGTTATATGGACATCAGATCATCATGTTGTACACTTTAAATGCATTCTGGTTTTATTTGTCAATTGTAACAATAAAACTGGAAAAGAAAGTTGAAAATAAAGCCTTATGAAAGTCTGTGATATATTAATGATATATTAATATATTAATCTATGATATATTAATAAACATCCAATATTACTTTCAGATGGTGATCCTCAAGCACTGAAGACTCTGAGTTACCCAAAATGATGTTCAGTTACACAAACTTAAATCTTGCCCATCAAAGGCCAACGGTCTTTTGTACCGTTTTACTGTCCATGGAAGGGAGAGAGGAATTCATCCTGAAATTTTAGAGAAGGTGCAGATGGGAATGTGTTGTCAGTATTCTACATTACCAGCTTGAAACTTAGAACATGAAATTACCTTTTTTTAGATTACTGAATGGATATTCAATATAGGCAGAAAGCAAGGTGACAAGCCATCCCTGTGATCTCAGGGTCCTGAGATTGAACCCCAAGTTGGGCTTCTGAGTGCAGAGATACTGAGATTCTCTCTCTTCCCTCTCCTTGTCCCTCCTGCTTGTGTGCTCTCTCTCTCTGTCTCTCAGATAAATACATAAATCTCCCCCCCAAAAGAAGACATTGAGATAGAGTCCACTGACAAAGTTAAGTTCCTCAACAATCCAGTAGGAAAGGGAGCTTCTAAAGAAGAAGATTTGATAATAAATATTAGAAGCCAGCAAGTGACTGGATGAAAATAAAATGGGTTCTGTTTGATTTTCTCACATCTAAGTAGTGGTCAGAAACTCTGCCCACTCACTACACAGTACTTCATTGGAGGGCTTGGAAATCATAAGTAAGTAGATAAAAGTATAAATTCTTCTACCTTCCAGTGACAAACATTATCAATATTTTGTTTAGACAACAGAGTGATGATAAAGAGATGTTGTATATATGTTATTAAGCTCTATATGTGGTTGTGTATCTTGACTTGTACACATTATGACTCCAGAACTCAAAGTTTTTAAATACTTGTTGATAGTTTTATGATAGCCAATAATCTGGGGACACCTTGATTTATTTCACCATTTTGTTATTGGTAATCACTAGTTATTTACCCCATAAACAATGCTGCAATGACTTGAAGGGTAGATCTTTTCCACATATTTGACTATACTTAGTTTTTTTTTTTTTTAACTATACTTAGTTTTAATTCTTTAAGCTGAAACCATTGAATGAAAGGATATGAATCTTTTTTAATCTCTTGTTAGGGTTAGTAATGTATTTCCTGGAAGTCTATGCCAGTTTCTCCACTGGTTGCAACGTGTAAGCGAGCACCTTCTCCAAGGCCCCCTTGCAGTGGGCAGCATTTCCAAATCTGAAAAAAGTTGATAAAAGAACGATAGGATCTCATTTTTGTTTTAGTTTGTATTTTTGGCTTGCTATTGAAGTCGAGTATTTTTGTTACGTTTATTAGCAACTTGAGATATGTGAAGCCTCCTTCTGATATTTTTTGAGTATTTTCTTTTTTATTTGAACAAGCTCATTCTAAAAGCATACCAAATATGCCATAATTGTTGTCTATATTCTTGACATGCCCATTTTTTTTGTCTTCATGCATTCAAGTCTTATCCATTGCCTTAGGCTCAGAAAAGCCTTGTTCTAAAATAACATAGGCAAATGGTCTTTGCTTTTATAAATTCTATGTTTGTGTTTTCAAATATATATGAAATATACAATATTTCCCATATAACATTTTAACCTATCTACAAACTTTTCTTGTCATATTGAGGTTTTGATTTCTTTATAGGTGGTTAATTAATTCTCCCAGCAGCTTTTATTTCCTTAACATCCATTAATCTGCAATGATTTCTTTATCAGAACGCAAGCTTGTATGTATAGAAACAGGTTGTGACTTTTATTCAACTCCAGTGATCCATCTGATGATTTTTGTTCTAGAAAGGGATCATTTTTTTAAAAGATTTTATTTATTTATTTGACAGAAATCACAAGTAGGCAGAGAGGCAGGCAGAGAGAGAGAGAGAGAGGAGGAAGCAGGCTCCCCAAGGAGCAGAAAGCCTGATGCAGGGCTCCATCCCAGGACCCTGGGATCATGGCCTGAGCCAAAGGCAAAGGCTTTAACCCACTGAACCACCCACGTGCCCGGAAGGGGATCATTTTAATTACTAAGTAGTTTTCTGATGTACATCCGTATCTTGTATTGTTCTTTTTCAAAAACTTTCTTGGGTATTTATGTTACTTTATTACTCTACATTGTCAAATTTCAGAAGAAACAAACAAACTTTGGGATTTCCATTGAAAAGTTAATCTGAAACAATTTTTAAATTATTTAATACCAATGTAAGAACATGTTTTGCCTCTCCATTTACTCAACTCTTCTTTTATTTCCATCAATAAAACTTTTAAGATTTTTTTGTTAGTTCTTGCATACATATCTTTGAAGTTTATTCTAGTTATTTAATCTTTTTGGCAACTATTACAAGAATAAGAATTTTAAAAAAATTACTAATGGATACATCTGGTATATAGAAAATACTTTAAAAATGTACTTAAAACTTTATATACCTGGCTTTTAGAAATCTTATCAGTGTTAAGGATTGTAAGCAATGTTTTAAGATACTACTTTGCATTTTTTTTAATTTTTTATTTTTTTAAAACAGCATCACACCTCAGTTTTGTTTTTTTTTAAGATTTTGTTTATTTATTTGACAGACAGAGATGACAAGTAGGCAGAGAGGCAGGCAGAGAGAGAGAGAGGAGGAAGCAGGCTCCCCGCTGAGCAGGACCCTGGGATCATGACCCGAGCGGAAGGCAGAGGCTTTAACCCACTGAGCCACCCACACGCCCCACCACTTTGCATTTTTAAAATGTTTCTTCTATAATCACTATTTAGTTTTCTTGTTCTATAATTGATACAAGACTTCTACTAGTTGAATTAATGAATTGGTTGAATTAACTAATAATTATAACAAGATCATTGAAGCTAAAGTGTATACAAATCACTGAAAGTTTAACTTCATATGACACATACATAATAAGTAAGAAAAGACAACAGTTTCTTATAGCAAGCAAGTAAACAATCATTATAATTTCAAGGTTAATGGTTCTATATAATTATTTTATTGAATTTCAAGTAGATTCATACAGGGGAGCTTCTTTTTTTTTTAATGTTGTGTTAGTCATCATATAGTACATTATTAGTTTCTGATGTAGTGTTCCATGATTCATTGTTTGCGTATAACAGCCAGTGCTCCAGGCAATACATGCCCTCCTTAACACCTATAGCTGGGCTTGTCCATCCCGCCACCCAACTCCTGTCTAAAACCTTCAGTTTGTTTCCCGGAGTCTATAGTCTCTCATGGTTCATCTCCCCCTCTGATGTTCCCTCCTTCATTTTTCCCTTCCTTCTCCTAATGTCCTCCATTCTATTCCTTATGTTCCATAAATAAGTGAAACCGTATGATAATTGACATTCTCTGCTTGACTTATTTCACTTAGCATAATCTCCTCCAGTTCCAACCATGTTGATGCAAAAGTTGGGTATTCATCCTTTCTGATGGAGGCATAATATTCCATTGTATATATGGACCATATCTTCTTTATCCATTCATCTGTTGAAGGGTATCTTGGCTCCTTCCACAGTTTGGTGATTGTGGACATTGCTGTTATGAACATTGGGGTACATATGGCCCTTCTTTTCACTACATCTGTATCTCTGGGGTAAATACCCAGTAGTCCAATTACTGGGTCATAGGGTAGCTTTATTTATTTATTTTTTTTAAGGAACCTGTTTTCCAAAGTGGCTGCATAAACTTGTATTGCCACCAACAGGGTAAGATGGTTCCCCTTTCTCCACAACCTCTCCATACAGGAGGGTTTCTTGCAAACAAACTAGTCATACTTCAATATTCTGATAACAAGATACATTAATTTTTTGTCACATGAAGGGATTTGGACTGGCACTACTTGTGCTGAATGGACACTTAGAATCAAAGAAGCAGGAGAACAGC
>ML109744.1:0-63796 GCA_003697995.1 Taxidea taxus jeffersonii | reverse complement strand
ACCTGCTAAGCTGGCTTCTTGCTAAACCACTGATAGGTGAGGAAGGGCATTCCAGGGCCAACGAAGGCTTAACGCATCTCAGTCATACTTAAATTTGCTAGTATATTTTAGAATTTTTACATATATATTCATATATATTCTATTAAGATGTATGCAGACCTATATCTGTATTTATCTATCAACCTATCATCTATCTATTTATCTATCTGTACCGGCTCTGTCACTTTCGTCAACTTAGTTTATGTCCCTAACTTTTAGTGTCTCCATTTACACAACAAAAATAATAATCTCCTACTTCATTAGATTAAGAGGTAATAGTGACATAGCAACTGACACGTGTCTGGTCCATAATATGTTCTATAAACATTAGTTTTATTATGCATATTAGTCTTGTGTTTTCTTCATTTCCAATATTTTTATTTACTTATTTGATTATATGTTATATGGTATATGATTATTTGTGGACTGTGTATAATAGCCTTACAAAACGGCTCTCTGTCTTTTTTATGCTCTGTGCTTTGGATTCGACTATTGTTAACTCCCATTTGTTTTTGTTTGGTATTTTGTGTATTTCATCTTTGTTCACAAAGTGAACATAAAAGTCACATTTTAGGTTATTTTTTTTTCTTTTCATAAATCACTTTAAGTATCTTCATATTTTAACCTGCTTTCTAGTTGTTATCATAAGTGATACATTAGGACTTATTTCTGTCATCTTGTTTTTTATGCTTCCTTGATATTAGACTAATTTTCTGCCTCATTATAGACTACAGATTATTTAATTTTATTTTTCCTAATACCTTGCTTTTAATTTGTTTAAAATTTATTTATTTGACAGACAGAGATCACAAGTAGGCAGAGAGGCAGGCAGAGAGAAAGAGAGAGGAGGAAGCAGGCTCCCCGCTGAGCAGAGAGCCCAATGCGGGGCTCAATCCCAGGACCCTGGGATCATGACCTGAGCCGAAGGTGTCCCTGCTTTTAATTTTATTAGTAAGTTTCTTTAACTTGAAAATGATGGACATTAAGGAGGCACGTGATGTAATGATCACTGGGTATTATATAAGACTGAGGTATCACTGACCTCTATTTCTGGAACCAATAATACATGATACATTAATGCATTAAATTTAAATGTAAGAAAGACAGGTAACATAGATGCTTCCGGGCCTACTTTTGTTGTCCCACTCCCATCCACCTGAATATCATCTCAAAAGTATGGCCATAGATCCTGAAGTATTTTTTTTAAAGATTTTATTTATTTATTTGATAAACAGAGATCACAAGTAGGCAGAGAGGCAGGCAGAGAGAGAGGAGGAAGCAGGCTGTCCGCAGAGCAGAGAGCCTGATGTGGGGCTCGATCCCACAGCCCTGGGATCATGACCTGAGCCAAAGGCAGCGGCTTTAACCCACTGAACCACCCAGGCACCCCAGATCCTGAAGTATTTTGATAAGGAGTATGGGTTTGACTGAAGAGCACATTACATTGCAAGTAAAGAACCAGTGTTTTTAAAAATCCTGCTTGAATGACTTTGTTTTCCATAGGATTTCTATCTTTGAAACCCTTTCAGTCAGGATCCTCTTTTCCTCCTGTTTTCTTCCTTGAATGTCTTCAGATGGCATGTGTTGCTTATACATTCCCTCTGCCACGGTGTGTTTGGGTTAGGCTCAAGCCTTGGGATTCTGAAAGTGTAGAAAATATAATTCACACAGTTCAATAGCTAACGTGGACCATTTATTGGTCATTACCTATGCTTTTTGTGCATGGGGTTGAGGTGAAGTGCAAAGTTCAGGAAAGCTCACCACACCTACTTGAGCCTACATTATCAAATTTAACAAAAATATGACACTTGATTCCTTGCTTATATGAGATAAGGAACTAAGTTTGCTTCTTTTTCCTCCAGTCCCAATTCCTTTTCAATATTTTCCACCTTTGTTATGAGGTTAAACCCAGGCTGCTGTTATTTTGAAATGTGCATGTTCTTCATGCTCTCTTTTGAGAAACAGTCACACACACACACACACACACACACACACACACACACACCACAGATCTTCCTTGACTTACAGTAGGGATACATCCATATAAAACCATCATAAATGAAAAGGTCATAGGTTGAAAATGCATTTAACACAGCTAACCTGCTGAACATCATAGCTCAGCCTTGCCTACTTAAACATGTTCATTCAGGATGCTTATATTAACCTACAGCTGGGCAAAATAATCTAACACAAAGCCTAATTTATAATGAAGTGTTGAATATCTCATGTATTATTGAACACTGTACTGAACATGAGAAATAAAATGGCTGTATGGGTACAGAGTGGTTGTACATGTTTCGATTGTTCACCCTGATGATCGTGGGGCTGACTGGGAGCTATGGCATCTGCTGCCCAGCATCATGAGAGAGAGACATTCTGCGTATTGCTAGCCCAGGAAAAGGCCCCATTCAGAATTCCAAGTACAGTTTCTACTGAATGGGTATTATTGTCATATTATCGAAAGTTGAAGGATCGTAAGGTGGGGACTATCTATCTATCTATCTATAACCTATATTATAACATAATCATTTAGACCACATGCATTCTTGAGAGCTTGATTGGAGACTCTAACAGGGGATACAGTTACTCTATACCCTTGGAGGTACCTCCATGGAGGAAAGTCACCCTCTTCCACTGAGAACACAGTTTCAGGAGGGATGCTCACGGTGTGATGAGGGCAGGTGAGAGAGGAGCCTCCTAGCCAGCCAGATCAGCCAAATCGACCTTGGCAATCAATCAGTGACCGATATTGCAGCCAGAGCATGCTCACATTCAGAGACCTTGTGCATTCTTAAACCTTTGCTTCTTTTCAACATTTTTAGGTGTTGACAGCTCAATTCAATAACAGCACCAAAGACAATAATGTGAAATTTAGGGCAAACAATGAGCTTTTTATATCTATTCAGTTTGTAGTGAATTATATCAATGAGACCCATGCTTGGATAGATTCTGTGTATTGAGATATAAATGATTACAGTGAAGAATTAGGTCGAGGCTAGAGATAAGTATCCTAGGAAAGAAGTTTGTGGTCATTTTTCAGCAAATAATCTGGTGCATATCCCAACAGTATTATGTTTACAAGGTCATGAGTTATTAATGCTTTGGATCTACTTCCAGAAATATGCTACAAGTGCAGGTTACCTCTACCTGAACTGGTGCCCATTGCCCTGTGAGGTAGGGGGATGCTGCTTTCCACTGCACATTATACAGACTGAAAAATTACCAATGGGCTTCAGTCAGAATTCTGGCAAGCATCCCCTATGCACGGTGAAGAGCAGAATTTGTTTAGAACGAGTCTCTTCATTCTTCATTTACTTAAAACTTTCCAGAATAATCCTTCTTGGAATGTGGTATTTCCTACGTAATGCTCTCTGGACAGATACGTGGTTAGCTCAAATGCTAACGACCTGTGGGCATTAACCCTTCTCTTATCAAAAGTTTACGCAGGGGGTGCCTGGGTGGCTCAGTGGGTTAAAGCCTCTGCTTTCAGTTCAGGTCATGATCCTAGGGTCCTGGGATCGAGCCCCACATCGGGCTCTCTGCTCAGCAGGGAGCCTGCTTCCCCCGCCCCCTCTGCCTGCCTCTTGCCTAATTGTGATCTCTGTCTGTGATAAATAAATAAATAAAATCTTAAAAAAAAAAAGTTTACGCAGGCAGCATTTGCTGCACTAGTACTGCGTAGATAAACATCTAAATCTCAGTTGACTGGAAGAACAAATACTTTTTTTTTCTTACTCGAAGTCCTGCGACTTAGCTGTGACTGCTCTGCTGGTTTAGGTCTGCTTCATGTGCCTTCTCATCCATAGCATCAAAGTCAAAGTGTCTTCTCTCCAGCGTGCACTATTATTATGAGGAGACCTGGAGTACAAGAAGGCTGGTTGAAACTTTTGGTGCCTCTTAGAGCCTTCCTTTGGAACTGACACACTATTCATTTCCCCCAGGTGCCACTGTTCATAGTAAATCATGTGATCAAATGACTGAGTCAAATAGTGATGGGGGTCAACAGTATTTATGTCCCATGATGGGGAGAAAATAATAAATATTTGCTGAGTAATAATATAATCTACCACAGCCCATCCTCTTGGTCTCAAATACTGATGTACCTTCCTTCTGCTTTCAAAGTAAACTCATTCTCTCCTTAAGGACAACAGTCTAAAATGGATTTGGAGGGTGGCCTGGGTGGCTCAGTGGGTTAAAGCCTCTGCCTTCGGCTCAGGTCATGGTCCCAGGGTCCTGGGATCGAGCCCCACATCGGGCTCCCTGCTCAACGGGGAGTCTGCTTCTCCCTCTCTCTGCCTGTCTCTCTGCCTACTTGTAATCTCTCTCTCTCGGTGTCAAGTAAATAAATAAAATCTCTTAAAAAAATAAAATAAAATGGATTTGGAGTCCAGAATCTTATTCTGGCCTCTACAGAAAGTCCGGATATGGTTCCTCTTGGGCTACACCTCCATGAGCTAAAAGAAAAGTTATGTGTATCCTCTTTTGAGCGTACACACACACACACACACACACACACACCATGTAAAGAGAAACAAGACCAGCGTGGAGGCAATAAGGGAGGAAAAGGGGAGGTCCCAGCTAGTTGCCAGTCCATAAGAAGCCAGAATTCCCTCTGGGCACATGTCGCGTGCAAACCTGCTTCATGAGAAACAACCTCAGGTCTCAGCGGCTTACAACCATCATCACACTGGTTTGTAGATCAACTACATTATCTCTTTCCAGGTAGCAAGGCTGGGTCACAACTGTCCCCTGTCTTCTTACTCAAAGCCCAAGACGGAAGAGCAGCTATCCTGCTCTGGGGTCTGTTGCTTCATCAAGGTGGGCAGGAGTGCAAGAGGATTAGTGGAAACATAGATATTGTCATAATTGCCCGCATTTCATTAGCCAAGTTATGTGTCCAAGCCCAGCATCAATATTATACTGCTGTGACAGGAGTAGAGGGAGAGAATATTTGCTGAACAATAAAAGAATCGACAAAGAATGAGATACGTTTTAGGTAATTTTTCCTCTTCCAAAGGAGCCCAGGGTATGTAACATTTCCTAATGCTGGAAGATCCCAGGGAGCAGTTAAATGTTCTTCATATAAATTATTTTATAAGCACAAGAATAAGGGATACTTACCCATTGAATAAACATAAAGGGAAAGTGCATAGGAGTACATAAATCCCACTTTGTACAGAAAGCTGAATAACAGTTCAACAGAGAATTGGGCATCAGTTCGAATTACCAATTTTAAAAAAGGCAAGAGACAGAATGATATAGATGAATTTCACATAAGTTAAAATAAATCCAATAAGATAATCTGTAATTCTTTCTCTACCTATGCTGCCTTAATGAAAAAGTAGATAATTCCCAGGGCACTAGACTAAGGTTTATTTGAGAGGCCAATGTTGGATGTGTACAGAAGAATTAGAGCAGAAATATTCTGCAGAAAGAATTCATGAAGTATAAGAGAGATTGATCCCATGGTTAAGGAAATTCTAGGTCTGTCTCAGAGTAGTCTGTCTTTCTGTATGGAGTTGTCACAGTATTTCCGAGCAACCAAGCACTACTGAGGTTAACATCAGAGGGTCAACTTGGTTAAAACTGCACGTTAATCAGGCAGGGCTTTAGCGTAAATCTCCAAGAGCCTTAGAACAAAGCAGAGTGTACAGAGATAAAACAAGTTTATTTTTCCACCTCTTCGAAGGATGGAAACTTGGATGGGCCTTGCCCAAACATGACTACGTGGCCGCGGGAGTCATATTCTTTGGCATTCCTGATTATAGCATCATATCGGTGCATCCCCAACCCAAAAGCTCAGCCCCTGTGTATATATGGGTCTACCATCATGTCACAGAATCAGATTTTACGCACTTGGTGGGTTGGTCTGCTCTACTTTTTTAAGACCAATTTTCCTGTGGCATTTCTGAGTCCAGCCCATGGTCACCTTGATGGATAAAAAGATACTTTCAAATCAAGCAAGACGTCATAAGGCTTAAGAATTCACACATCCAGGGGTGCCTGGGTGGCTCAGTTGGTTGAGCATCTGCCTTCAGCTCAGGCTGTGATCCCAGGATCCTGGAATCAAGTCCCCACATCCGACTCCCTGCTCAGCAGGGAGCCTGCTTCTTCCTCTCCCTCTGCACCTTCTCCTTCTCAAATAAATAAATAAAATCTTAAGAAAAAAAAGAAGAAATTCCACATCTAGCTAAGTCTTTCTAGAAAATCACTGATAAACATTGAACTAGATGAAAAATTTGTAAAACCTAAACTGAAGTGGCAGGTGGGGAGAGAAATTTAAATTCAGTGTTTGGAAAACTAGCTATGATTATTTGCATATTCCGCCATTGATTTTACAAATCCAGTTTTAATTAAAACAAGCAAACATGGGGCACCTGGGTGGCTCAGTTGGTTAAACGTCTGGCTTTGGCTCAGGTCATGATCCCAGGGACATGGGATGGAGCCCTGCATCAGGCTCCCTGATCTGCGGGAAGCCTGCTTCTCCTTCTCCCACTCTCCCTTCTTGTGTTCCCTCTCTCGCCGTCTCTCTCTGTCAAATAAATAAACAAAATCATAAAGACAAACAAACAAACAAGCTTAGCTTTCACCAAGGAATAATATATGTAGTCCTTCTGGTACTGAGTGGTCAGTCTCTATAGAGAATGTGTCTTCCACAAAGATGCCTTAATTAGGCATGTACGTGCAGACAAGTCAAGGAAATAAGAATGAAGACATTGCTTGCAAAAAAGAAAAGGCATCCTTTGTTTCTCTCCTGACATGTTTATGTAGCAGCTAATATGTGCAAAGTACTGTGCTATACATACATATACATATATATTAGATAGGCCCAGGAGAACAGCCAAATAAGGCAATCATGAAATCTTCTCTCAGGAGCTCACACTTTAGGAGTGGAGACTAAACACTCACACACACTCACACATAAGCACACACACTCACACACGTGCGAGACTGTAATACAGGGTGGAAAATATGAACATTCAGAAAAAAAGGAATCAGCAATTTAAAACACAAGACAAAACCCAGGAAAATGATGTTCCCAGCTGAAATGAAACCTAGAATGCAAAAGGTATTAATGCAATACCCTGAAAATGCAGAAAAAATGTTAACTTTTAATGAAAGGTCATCACAGATGAGAAAAGGAAAGGAATATTGCTAACAAAGGGAAGATAGAAAAAAATTCGAGCAGGAGGAAAAAGGTTGGCAAGCATAGAAAAAGAGGTTATTTCAATTACTCAAGTATGCGAATGTTAAATTAATGATTTTTGTGCATTGCAGAAATAGTGAAATTATCAGTGCCTGACACTCTGTATATTAGGGTCCTTAGATAACTGCAAATGTGATTAGAAACATTATAAGTTAATAGAACTCTATGGAAGAGAAAAGAAAATCAGTCTGAGAATGGATGAAATATGGATATAGCACCTTTTGTGTGTCTATACACATTCAGATAAATACACACAGATTAATATAAGTATACTTAAAATAAGTGAACACCCCCTTAGGACAGTTTTACAAATGGAATTACTAGGGGAATCTTACTACTTATAGCTTAGCTGTCTTTACCTTTGAAACCTGGAATTTACCAGTCCAATTTCTCCAGTACCAATTGCAATCACTTTGGAAGATAATCTTGGTTTCCCAAGAGTCAGGCCCACTGAAGTGACTTCTAAAAGGAAATAACTTGTCACCTAAATAGGGGAGAAATAAAACATATAATCTTAGTGTGATAATTAGGTTTCAGGTATTATTCCACACAATACTTCCTTTCTAGTTCATTCCATTAGAAGGGTATGGACGAAGGTCATTCACTGAACAGCTTAATGTATCCAAAGGCGGCTTTGTTTGCTTTTTTTTCCCCCTTCTGAGAAGAAAAACTCAGTGTTGCTATTATTTACTTTAATTCTTTCTTGTTAAAAAAGAAAACTCTTAAGAGAGGGTTTTGCCTATCTTAAGAAGTACTTATCTGGGAGCTCCTGGGTGGCTCAGACCATTAAGAGTCTGCCTTTGGCTCAGGTCATGATTCCAGGGTCCTGGGACCGAACCCTGAATCTGGCTCCCTGTTCAGTGGGGGAGTCTGTTTCTCCCTCTCCCTCCGTCCCTGTTTCTGTGCTCTCTCTCTCTCATTCACTCTCCCTCAGATAAATAAATAAAAACTTTTTTAAAAGGTACTTATCTGGCTGCATATCAAAGCGCTTTTAAAAAAAATGTATAACTTCCACTATTCTTGTGTTATGTAGAATCACAATTCTACTTATGAGTCTTATTTGGGATTTCCTTGGGATTACATATATTTTTTATAAAATATTGGGTGTTGGGAAGAATTGTAATCTTGTTTATAGTACTAAAATCTGTGAATTTTTAACTTTACTTTTACCAGTAAATATAGCTTGCATAATTTCTGGCTTTCAGTTCTGGGATCAGAATTGAATCCATTCTGTAAATGTTTCATGGAGGCTTGAAAAAGAGATGAGTTCTTTCTCTGGGTGTGGATATAGGAAACCAAGTTTATTAATTAAGTTATACCAATCCTCTGCTTCTTATTTACATTCGCTATTTAAACATTAGCGATGTAAGTTTAGGCTATGTTCCTCCCATAAATTCCACCCGCCCTACATTCTGTCATGCTTAATTATATGGATTAGGAGTCAGGCTGCCTGTGTAAAATCCTGGCTCCATACTAACCAGCAGTGACACCTTGGTCAAATTAATGTCTCTATTAAGATCTCCATTTGTGGGGCGCCTGGGTGGCTCAGTGGGTTAAAGCCTCTGCCTTCGGCTCATGTCATGATCTCAGGGTCCTCAGATCGAGGACTGCATCAGGCTCTCTGCTCAGTGGGGAGCCTGCTTCCTCCTCTCTCTCTGCCTGCCTCTCTGCCTACTTGTGATCTCTCTGTCAAATAAATAAAATCTTTAAAGTGCTTATTGATATTCACCTCTGAGAATGATCAGTTAAAAAAAAAAAGATCTCCATTTGTGAAATGAAAATAATTGTCCCCTGGATCATCAGAACGGATTTAGATGAAAAGATATCATGGAGATACATATAGCAATGGGCACAGTGTCTGAACATAAAATGAATTCTATATATTAGTTTTATTATTAGTAGTATTATGATTCTTATTTTGGTATTGCTAATTTATTATTATTGGTATTATTACCATCATGCTCGGTTCACTTCTAATACTTTTAAAAATCTGTTAATTTTCTTTTCCCTTTGACAGGTGTGCACTTGCTGAGAGACAGAATGATTGGCCTTTGATCAAACTGATCAGAACATTTTCTCTGTAAAGCACAACAGCGTGTTGGCCAGTGATTCAAAAGCATCTGTTTTTCAGACAAAGCTTCTAGACCCATAGATCTGAAGAGAGATCCTCTCTTGCTGCATTAAAACCACCTGGAGAGGGGCGCCTGGGTGGCTCAGTCAGTTAAGCATCTGACTCTAGATTTTGGCTCCAGTTATGCCTCCGAGGTTCTGAGATCGAGCCCCGTGTCAGCCTCTGGGCTCAGCATGGAGCCCGCTTAAGATTCTCTGTCCTTCTCCCCCTGCCCCTCCACCTCCATACTCTCTCTCCTTCTCTGAAAGCATAAAAACAAAAACCACCCGGAGAAACTTTAAAAGCCATTCCTGCTTTAGTATTTCTGATTTGCTGGTTAGACTGTCCGAGACAAGCATGCAAGTGACAGAAAGAGCAAAGGCAGTTATCTGTGCTGGGAGGCAGGTCTGGGAGAGATAGAGGGGCCTCAACTCAGCCACAGCTTGCACGAATGTTCCTGAGCCGGTCCATACCCATTCAGGTGCCGTGGGTAGAAATCAGGCCTTCCCATGGACTCCCCTACAGCAGGAACAGGAAGTAAGGGCAGCTTCAGAAAATTAGACAAAAATGGAAATGGGCTTTGGTCAGACAATGGATGGCATGTTTTCTCTCCCAGCTAAACCCAGACTTCTGTGGGAAAGATACACCCCCACCAAAGCAGTTAGTTACAATACCTGAATGAGAACCTCTAGAACCACTGAGGTGAGAGAATTAGCTAAGAAAGATGGTGACTCAGGGAATGCTTCACAGAGAATCCACCTTGCAAGTCTAAAGGATGAATAGACATTCACCATCGAGGAACAAAGAGTTGATACAGGGAAGATAACAAGGGAAACAGAGAAAGCTGGAATGGGCTATAAAGTCAGCAGAAAAGTAAAAACTCCTTAATTTTAAGTAGGATGAATAAAGATTGTAGGTTAGTAAACAAGTTAGAAGTATGCATTGCAGCTGTTTAAACTTGGGCTACTCAACCTCTAGTGCCTCCATTTACTCACTTGTAGACCAGGCATCCCGTGGCACCTACCAGAGGGGAGAACAGTCAAGTAACCAGAAAGCAAGCAAACCAAGATGAGGTTTTATTATTTTGCTATTTTTGCAATGTTTTTTGTTCATTGTTATCGTTGCTTCATCTTTAATACCTTTAAATTAGAGGGTACGAAATTAGCAAGTAACTTCTTGAAAGATAATACACAGGGCTAGTGGAAGGTAAGGTGAAAAGGACACCGGCGTTGCTGGGGGGCATGCTACTCAATTATTCAGGGGAAAAATCAAAACCACAAATCAAGAGCCTTAACACTTAATGTTTTCCCACTTTTACTCAGTAATTCTACTTCTAGGCATCTACCCTAAGTAAATATTCTGAAATATGTAGAAAAATATTTATGGACAAAATTTCATTACAGTATCATTTATGATAGCAAATGAAAGAAAGAAAATACCTGGGAACAGAAAGATTTCAATCAGGCAACTAGGAAAAGTGATGTTTACCAAGCATTTACAATTCCATAGAAAAGGTATACAAATACATGAAGACAGGAGGATGTAACAATTGTGTACGCTAAATTCACAACTCCACATTTGTTTATGCTATCTGCATAAACACAAAATATAAGACTGTGTAAAAATGCTAATGGCTATTTTGGGCAGTAAGATTACAGGTAAATTTTCCCTTTTACTTTGTTATATTTTTGAATTTTCCAAAATCAACCTTTATTACCTCTATTCTAATAATACTGTTTATCCAAGCAGAGATTGATGGGATCCTGAGCACAGCATAGTTCAGGGACTCTCTTGGTAGAGATGTGTGCTGGAAAAGATTTGGAATCCCCCCCACCTCTATGCCTTTCCAATGGATTTCCTCATGAATGTTTCTTCTCTACAGCGAGAACATAAAACGACAGCCATGCCCATGCACTCCTGACCCTCAGCTGTTTACATGGAAGGTGACAATAACCACTGTGACCTGGAATGCATCCCAAGAAGTCCTTCAAGCCAGTAGTGATATTTCACAGGGTAGAGCAGGCTGGTGGAAGGAAAACACTCCCTGCCTCCTTGGAACTTCCCAAATGTGATGACGCACGCCACCTGCCAGGACGCTCGTTGCCACCCCTCCTATCTTCACTGCCCGTCACAGCTCGTCTTTTTCATTTCAGCCCCGGGTGCACACTCCGGGCACTGCCTCTGCATGGCGAACCACAACCCGACCCTCGGTGGGGATGTCCCCACCCTATGCTGTGCTTGTCCGTGCCTCGCCAGAAATCAGACGTCAAAAAATCCAAGTTCATGCAGGATTCTTTCATGGAGGAATTGAGCTTTCTCCCTAGTTATTGGAGAGAAGAGTCACTTGGTTGTCTTTTAAAAATATATTTGTTGGGTGCCTGGGTGGCTCAGTTGGTTAAGCATCTGCCTTCGTCTCAGGTCATGACCCCAGGGTCTTGGGATCAAGTCCTGCATCAGGCTCCCTGCTTAGCAGAGAGCCTGCTTCTCTCTCTGCCTGCCATTCCCCCTGCTTGTGCTCTTTTTCTCTCTCTCTCTCTCCCCCTCTCTGACAAATAAGTAAATAAAAAATTTAAATATATATAATATATATATAATATATATATAATTTTTAAAAATATATATTTATGCATATACAATAATTCTATTATAAATAACAAATATACATACATTTGTATATGTAAGCATATACAAATGTATGTATATTTGTACATATAAATTTTATTAAAAACAAATTTTCTTGGGAAAATAACTCTTACTGATCCTGTAATACACATACTACTTCATTACTGACACCATATTGTCTATAGTACAGTGAAGAACAATATTTGCAATAAAAAAAAGCATTTAATCAGGGAAGTGATCCAATGAATCATTTTTTGTCTCTCCAAGATAACATTTCCAGTGGTTCCATATATAAGGCTTATTTCTGGAAGTACACAATTTTGAAAATAATGACAGAAAAATTTCAGGAGTAATGTTTTCAATCTTTTTCAGGAAATCCATAATTGCCAGACTTCTGAAAGGAAAAATCTAAATTGGAAGCTTCAATATTTTCCAGTTGCTTATTTACCAAGGCCTGGAGAATTTAGAAACCAGGCACCAACCATAAAATCTGTGACAATTATATGTTCATATTCTTAAGATGCAAGGCCTAGAAAGAAGCCTCCCATGCATCTGTTGGATATTGTCATATTCTGCTGAAAAAATTCTGTTGTGTTTCTTATGATTTTGCTGATAACCAGTTGGTGATTTTCTTACTTGTTGAATGATTTTTTTTTCTTTATTCATATATTTTCAATTCTTTTCTGGGAGATACACATGGCAGTACTGAAAAGTAAGCTAGCGATTTTCCACAGTTGCTATGTTTTTCCTGCCATTCTAGAAATTTTCTGGAACAAATATTCTGTTACTCCACCCATTAAGATCTGAATTTATTTCTGTTGTTGGTCCCAGGGAGGGCCAGTTCTGAATTCCTCCAGGGGACATTTTTGCATGATCAGTTTCACATTGTGTGTCTTGAAGGGGACAAGTCCCATCCTTTTTGACACTAGCTTGCACTACACTCTGGGAGAGATCCCAGGATGCTGAGGTCTGAGCACAGAAGTAAAGACGAAAGCTGTGACCTTTCTAGCAGCTTCCAGAATAAAAACAACAGACTTTTCGATTTTTCAAGGTAGAGTCATCTCCCTGTGCGAACCCAAGCTGACAGGCTACACACTTCTTACCCCAGGCCCTATAATTAATTGGTTTTTCCATCCTTGAGGGACACAACAGGGCTCACAACCACTGTTCTCGTTTTGTCTTCTTCCTCTTTTTCTTTTTTCTGAGTACATGTTACCTTTACTTTTTTTTTTTTTTTAGGAATAGTATCTATCTATACCATATAATTCACTCGTTGTAATTTCACAATTCAATGATTTTTAGTAAATTTACAGAGCTGAACAACCATCACCATGCCATGATCCAAGCCAAGAACACTTTCGTTAGCCCTCCTGAAATTCCCTGGAGCATGTGTGTAGCCCATCTCTGCCCCCGCCCCCAACCATAGGCAGCCACTGGCTCACCTGCCATCTTTGTAAATTTGCCTTTTCTGAATATTTCCTTAAATAGAAGCATGGGATATATCATCTTTTGTGCCTGTCACAATGGTTTTGAATTTCATCCATGTTGTAGTAGTATTTCAGTATTTAGTTCCTTTTAATGACCAAATCGTATTCTGTTGTGTGGGTACACCCCATTTCATTGATCTGTTCACTGCTTCATGATGTTTGGATGGTTTTCAGTTTTGACTCTTATAAACAGCCCTGCTGTGAACAGTCATGCACAAGTCTGTCTGGGGACAACTTGTCTTCACTTTTCTTAGGTATATTCTTTTCTTTTGTAAAGATTTATTTACTTATTTATTTATTTGCAGGGGTGGGTGGGGAAGGGCAGAAGGAAAGAACTTCAAGCAGAGTCCCTACTGAGCATGGAGCCTGACTCAGGGCTCAATCTCATGACCTTGAGATCATGACCTGAGCTGAAACCAAGAGTGGGATGCTCAACTGACTGAGCCACCCAGGCGCCCATCCTTAGGTATATTCTTAATAACAGAATTGCTGGATCATCTGGTAAGTTTATATGTAAACTTCTCAAGAAATTGCCAAACTTTTCCAACGTGTTAGCCCATTTTACATTCCCACCAGTTTCTTTACATCTTTGCCAATAGTTGCTTTTGACTGTCTTTTTAATTACAGTCATTTTTGTATATGTAAACTGATCTTTTATTATGGTTTTACTATGTCTTTCCTTACTAACGAATGATGTTGAGCACTCTTTCATGAACTTATTAGTTGTTTGTATGTCTTCTTTGACGGGATGTCTGTTCAAGTCTTTTGCTCACTTTTGGGTGAAAATTGGGTGGTCTTTCTTATTATTAACTTAGACTAAATGACAAAATAGACTCTACAGAGTCTCGCTCATCCCTCTCCCTAGTCTACATTCTCCCTTTATTTATTTATTTTTTCATTCACTAAGTAGTTTTTGAGGCTTGGGTAATATAGATTAAATAGCAAAAAAAAGAAAAAAAGAAAGAAAGAAAGGAAGAAAGAGAAAGAAAAGAAAAGAAAAGAAAAGGAAAGAGGAAGGACAATAATCCTTGCATTTGACATGTATATTCTTGGTAACTGTGCTCCATGCATTACCGTACGTATGAGCTCATGCGAGCTTTCAGGGTTTCATTCTCTGTCTTCTGGATTCTTCATTCTCCCTTCAAAGCACGCAGTCACCTCCGTACAAACTGAAATTGAGTTCAATTCATGCTGACTCTTCCCTGTTGCCATACTGTATTACTGATTAAAATCTGTCCTTCCCGCCGCAACCAGTGTCCCGCTTGGTTTATCTCTGAAACAAATGACCCATGGTTTGGACATTTTCTAGCTGGGAAGAGGGATTAGCAGTGACTTGCCCCTCCCCCAGGGATTCTGTTGGGTATTTGGGCTTCACAGAAACACTAACAAACTTTCAGAAGAATTTGCACAATTCTTCAAAAAAATGTGGTTGATTTTTGAAAAAATGAAGAAAATACTTTTTTCAAAAAAAATTCCTCAAGTTACAAATAACACCGTATGTCAAACAAAGAAAAGCAAATAGCACCAATGGTATCATCACCCCAAGAAAACCACTATTTTCACTTTAGAGTATTTTTTTCTGTATATTTTACATAATTATAATAATATTATTTATAAAATTTGCCTATAGGTTTTCACATAAGACTTTAGCGTCAGTATCTTTCCCTGTTATTAAAAAAAATTATATGGCTGTGTAGTATTTCACCATTGGAAGAAAACACTTGTTTTAATAACTACCTATATTGGTATATTTAGATTTTTTAATTTTTTCAAAAAATATTTTACTTATTTATGAGAGAGAGAGAGCACAAGCAGGGAGAGGGGCAGAGGGACAACCGGACTCCCCACTGAGCAGGAAACCCCACATGGGGCTTGGTCCCAGGACCTCAGGACTCTGCCCTGAGTCAAGGGTAGATGCCATGGGGCATGTGCTATTGCGCTCCATAGATTTTTCCAATGTTTTTATACCATACATAATGCTATTGTGAATATCTTTTGGCATAGTTCTGTTTTTTGTCATGTTTAAAATTATTTTGTTAGGCTAGAGTCCTAAATATCGGTTAAAATACATGAATAAGGGATGCCTGGGTGGCTCATTGGTTGGGCCGCTGCCTTCGGTTCAGATCATGATCTCCGGGGTCCTGGGATCGAGTACCACATTGGGATCCTTGTCCAGCAGGGAGCCTGCTTCTCTCTCTGCCTCTGCCTGCCACTCTGCCTGCTTGTGCTCTCTCTCTCTGACAAATAAATAAAATCTTAAAGAAAAAACAACTTAAAAAAAAATACATGAGGGGCACCTGAGTGGCTCAGTGGGTTAAGCCTCTGCCTTTGGCTCAGGTCATGATCCTAGTGTCCTGGGATCGAGCCCCGCATCGGGCTCTCTGCTCAGTGGGGAGCCTGCTTCCTCCTCTCTCTCTCTCTCTCTGCCTGCCTCTCTGCCTACTTGTGATCTCTGTCTGTCAAGTAAATAAATAAAATCTTTTTAAAAAACACATGAATAATTGGTTAAGTTAAAAAAAAAATCAAGTCCAGTGTGCACAAAGTCCAGGGTGTCACAAGCTGAGATAAATGGCATTGCCTTGAGGATAAATTATTCATAAAACTAGAGACATAATCTCTCAATCACTAGGAAAGATGAGTGGCCGTTTGGGGGACCAGGTGGGTGGGAAGTAAATCACACTAATGGCCACAGCTTAGTCTTCATCTGCTGTCACCAGAAATGGTTACATTAACTTGGTATCGGAAAAAGGAGTAAAGACTTTCAAGTCTAAAACCGATGAAGTAACACAGATTTATTAGTTAATTCATAATCTAAACAAACAGTGCGTGGCCTAATACAATCAAACCCAGAAATATCTCCAAAGCGTGTAATCATTTTTATATCATTCAATCCACACCACGGGGCTCATTAATGCTAAAAAGACCAGGAGCGGGAAATGGTGTCATTAGTATGTAGCAGCCATTGCCTTGTTAATGATTCAAAGCTCATTTTTTTTCTCAGGCAAGTGAGATTCTTGCTGAAGTTTTACCATAATAATCCCTTTCCCAGACTGCAGGTATCCAGAAAGGCGATATGATGGTGTGGTCCTGCGTTAGGGATGGGAAGCCATCTCGCTGTGAAAACTGGGACCTGCCTTCTCCTTATCTTCCTCCCTATTCTCCTGCCACCCCATGAGAGCTCCTAAATGCCTGGGCTCCTATCCAGCTTTCTTCACTGTAAGGACTCTGTTTCGCGTGACTTTCCATTTGCAATTTTCTGGTCTATCTTCTCCTACCTGCGATAATAATGATCACAGCTGTTTCCTGAGCTATGATTCTAATAACGTATCTGTCTTATTCATGATGCCTAGCAAGTGTGTAAGCCAAGATTGGTGTATCGTGGGGCTCCAAAAAAGATCATTCAATTAAATGAAAAAAAAGATGTGTATGATTCCTTCAGGAGTTTTCCCTCTGATAATTCATACTAAAAAATTACTCACATTGTGGGCTGTTCCTTCTGGGTAACTATGACATTTCACCAAAGCTATTCTGTACACTAACTCGAGGGTATAAGAAATGTGGGAGTTGGGGACACCTGGGTGGCTCAGTTGGTTAAGGGTCTGACTCTTGATTTTGGCTCAGGATGTGATCTCAGGGTCATGAGATCGAGCACTGTGTCTGACTCTGTGCTGGGTGTGGAGCCTGCTTAAGATTCTCTCCTTCCCTCTCCCTCTGCCCTTACCCCTCCCACTCTTTCTCTCTCTAAAAAAAAAAAAAAGGAAATGTGGGAGTTTCAAGTATTAGAAAGGTCACATTAAGAGAAGTGAAGGGATGGATGAGAGGAGTGACTTGTCACTTGCTCCAGCTTCATGCCCTAATGATCTTTTCAGTCCCCTCCTCAAACTTAATGTTTTCTGTTGCCTTTAAGAGTCTGCCTATCTGGGGCACCTGGGTGGCTCAGTGGGTTAAAGCCTCTGCCTTCGGCTTAGGTCATGATCTCGGGGTCCTGAGATAGAGCCCTGAGTCGGGCTCTCTGCTCAGAGGGGAGCCTGTTTCCCTTCCTCTCTCTCTGCCTGCCTCTCTGCCTGCTTGTAATCTCTGTCTCTGTCAAATAAATTAAAAAAAAAAAAAAAGAGTCTGCCTATCTGGGTAGACAGGCTGCCCGCTCTGAGGTGCAAGAATCCAGTAGGCTCCTTGGGCACAGGATTGCACAGGCTTTCCATCTCCGTTTCCCTCACAGTACTGCGGCTTTGAGCAACTCACAGAAGCACAGAAAGCATCACAATTCTCCACTAAAAATGGAGAAAAATAATGTGTCTGACGGACATTGTAAGGATAATGAGATGCTGCGGATATAGAAACTCAGACAGGGTCTGGCACACAGCGAAGGTTCAGCAGCTAGAGCTGCTCGTCGTTACCACCGCTGCCCTTCAATACCCCGTCCGGGGGCACCTGGGTGGCTCAGTGGGTTAAAGCCTCTGCCTTCAGCTCAGGCCATTATCTCAGGGTCCTGGGATGGAGCCCCGAATCGGGCTCTCTGCTCACTGGGGAGCCTGCTTCCCTCCCCCCACCCTGCCTGCCTCTCTGCCTACTTGTAAACTCTGTCAAATAAATAAATACAATCTTAAAAAAAAAATACCCCTTCCGTCCACTATGCTGAATTACGGGTCTGCTTCAGTTCGTGCTGAGCCTTATTAGTCTTCTTTACCAGTTGGCATTGCTTCTTTGACTTGGGAGCCCGTCTTCCTCCTCTTCATTACCTCCTCCTCTTCACTGACCACCTGCCTATGAACTGCCTGCCATGTTCAAGTCTCTTGGCTACACAGCAGTCACACGGTGATGAACGAGTGAAGACAAAAAGTCTCTGCCCCAGTGGAGTTTAGATCCCAACAGAGGACATACAATTACAAAATGGAAGGAGACATAAGAAGTCTTGCCCCCATTACATCAAACCTAGAAGTCTTCTGATGGGATTAGATTTTTTTCCATTGAAATGGCTATTTTTATAATTTTAAAAGAGTGCCTATTCATGGTGGAAAATTTGAAAAATACATAAAAACATAGGGAAGAAAATAAATATTGCCCATAATTCTGTCATTCAGGAATACCCATTATACTTGTTCTCAATTATTTTTAGCACATTTCTCTATGCATATATTACACATCTAAGATTGGGAAGGATGTCACATATATATTTTTTAATATTAAAATATTTGATATTAAAATCTTGATGTATTCTGAATATTAAATTTCTTGGCAGATGTGTAGGCTTATGACTTTATGATGTTTCTTAGTATCCTTCTTCAGTTGCTCAACACATAGGAAATTTTTTTTACAGGACGAATCTTATTAACTTTATTTAATTAAATTAATAAAATGTACTTAATAATTAATAATCATTAGCTTTACAGTCTTACTGTTAATTTTATTCTACAGGTATTAAAAACTGTAGTGCAGGGCTGTTAAATAACTTGCCAAGGTCACCCACTTTGTTAGTGGTACAACTGAAATTACAGGCCAGGTAGAACTATGCTCTAACTCATGATTAGCTAGGTAGCTTCACTCTGTGCTACACTGAGTTCCCATCCTAGGAAAATTGTTATGGATATTTGGAGCCAACAGCAGATGAAAAACTATGATGCTATAAGTGAAAATTATTAAAGTAATATAGAAAAAGGAAAATATTTATGACAAATGAAAATATCAGAATGCAAAAGAAGACAAGCTTTCCAAGAGTAAGTGTATAAAAAATAATATGAACAAGGTAATAGTAACATACAAATTTGAACCAATTCTTCATTTAGCACTAATATTATGGATGCATTTTACATGTCCTCACTGTTTGTAACTTTTACTAGTTTTAATTTTGCTTCTGCTGGTCCTTTTATACTGAGTAAGTAGCAACACGGGGATAGAGGGAGACAAGCAGAGAAATTCATTTGTCTTTCAAATTAGGACAGGTCGAGGACTGACTAGAAGCTTGCAAACAGCATTGCAAGGCTATCCTATAGCTCCCTAATTTCCTTGCTAACAAATCTCAAATTTCTATAAGAGGAAAACTGCATCCAATCCCATGGAATGGAACAGTTTTATCTAAGCCAGCTATGACTCATTCTTTTTTGCCATTTCCTTACTTTTCCCAATTACCCTTGGGCCCAGAGATTAGCGGATTATAGCTAACTGGACATAAAGAGAGACTAGTGGGGAAATCTGAACAAGGATTTTACTTCTTTTTTTTTTTTTAATTAACTTATAATGTATTACTTACCCCAGGGGTACAGGTCTGTGAATCGTCACGCTTACACACTTCACAGCACTCACCATAGCATGTACCCCGCAAAGTGTCCATAACCCAACCACCATCTCCATACACCTCTACCCTGGCAACCCTCAGTTTCCTTTGTGAGATTAAGAGTCTCTTATGGTTTCTCTTCCTCCCAATCCCGCCTTGTTTCATTTTTTCCTTCCCTACCTCTTAAACCCCCCACTTTGCCTCTCAAATACCTCATATCAGGGAGATCATATGGTAATTGTCTTTCTCTGATTGATTTATTTTTTCTCTCTCTGATTGACTTATTTCACTCAGCATAATACCCTCTAGTTTCATCCATGTCATCACAAATGGCAAGATTTCATTTCTTTTGATGGCTGCATAGTATTACATTGTATATATATACCACTTCTTCTTTATTCATTTATCTATTGATGGACATCTAGATTCTTTCCATAGTTTGGCTATTGTGGACATTGCTACTATAAACATTCGGGTGCATGTGCCCCTTTGGATCACTACATTTGTATCGGTAGGGTAAATACCCAGTAGTGCAATTGCTAGGTTGTAGAGTAGCTCTATTTTCAACTTTTTGAGCAACTTCCATTATGTTTTCCAGAGTGCCTGCACCAGCTTGCATTCCTACCAACAGTGTAGGAAGATTCCCTTTCTCCGCATCCTCTCCAGCATCTGTCATTTCCTTACTTGGTAATTTTAGCCATTCTGCCTGGTGTGAGGTGGTATCTCATTGTGATTTTGATTTGTATTTCCCTGATGCCGAGTGATGTGGAGCACTTTTTTGTGTGTTTGTTGTCCATCTGGATGTCTTCTTTGCAGAAATGTCTGTACATGTCCTCTGCCCATTTCTTGATTGGATTATTTGTTCTTTGGGTGTTGAGTTTGATAAGTTCTTTATAGATTTGGATACTAGCTCTTTATCTGATATGTCTTTTGCAAATGTCTTCTCCCATCCTATCAGTTGCCTTTTGGTTTTGTTGACTTTTTCCTTTGCTGTGCAAAAGCTTTTGTCTTGATGAAGTCCCAATAGTTCATTTTTGCCTTTGCTTCCCTTGCCTTTGGCGATGTTTCTAGGAAGAAGTTGCTGCGGCTGAGGTCGAAGAGGTTGCTGCCTGTGTTCTCCTCAAGGATTTTGATGGATTCCTTTCTCACGTTGAGGTCTTTCATCCATTTTGAGTCTGTTTTTGTGTGTGGTGTAAGGAAATGGTCCAGTTTCATTTTTCTGCATGTGGCTGTCCAATTTTCCCAACACCATTTGTTGAAGAGACTGTCTTTTTTCCATTGGACATTGTTTCCTGCTTTATTGAAGATTATTTGACCATAGAGTTGAGGGTCCATTTCTGGGCTCTCTTCTGTTCCAATGATCTATGTGTCCGATTTTCTGCTAGTACCATACTGTCTTGATGATTACAGCTTTGTAATAGAGCTTGAAGTTTGGAATTGTGATGCCACCAACTTTGGCTTTCTTTTTCAACATTCCTCTGGCTATTTGAGGTCTTTTCTGGTTCCATATAAATTTTAGGATTATTTGTTCCATTTCTTTGAAAAAATGGATGGGATTTTGAGAGGGATTGCATTAAATGTGTAGATTGCTTTAGGTAGCATAGACATTTTCACAATATTTATTCTTCCAATTTTTCCAAATTGGAAATTTCCAACATTTCCAAATTCCAACATTTTTCCATTTCTTTGTGTCTTCCTCAATTTCTTTCATGAGTACTTTATAGTTTTCTGAGTATAGATTCTTTGTCTCTTTGGTTAGGTTTATTCCTCGTATCTTATGGTTTTGGGTGCAACAGTAAATGGGATTGACTCCTTATTTTCTCTTTCTTCTATCTTGTTGTTGGTGTATAGAAATGTAACTAATCTCTGTGCATTGATTTTATATCCTGACACTTTACTGAATTCCTATACAAGTTCTAGCAGATTTGCAGTGGAGTCTTCTGGGTTTTCCACATAAAGCATTATATCATAATAGTGATATAATTTGTTTATTATAGTTTGTGATAGTTTGATTTCTTCTTTTCCAGTTTGGATGCCTTTAATTTCTTTTTGTTGTCTGATTGCTGAGGCTAGGACGTCTAGTACTATGTTGAATAACAGTGGTGATAACGGACATCTCTGCCGTGTTCCTGACCTTAGCAGAAAAGCTCTCAGTTTTTCTCCATTGATAACAATATTCACTGTAGGTTTCTCATAGAATGGCTTTGATAATATTGAGGTATGGGACGCCTGGGTGGCTCAGTTGGTTAAGCAGTTGCCTTCGGCTCAGGTCATGATCCCAGCGTCCTGGGATCGAGTCGCACATCAGGCTCCTTGCTCAGCAGGAAGCCTGCTTCTTCCTCTGCCTCTGCCTGTGCTCGCTCTCTCTCTCTCTCACAAATAAATAAATAAATAAATCTTTAAAAAAAATATTGAGGTATGTACCCTCTATCCCTACACTTTGAAGAGTTTTGATCAAGAAAGGATGCTGTACTTTGTCAAATGCTTTTTCAGCATCTATTGATAGTATCATGTGGTTCTTGTTCTTTCTTTTATTAATGTATTGTATCACATTGATTGATTTGCAGATGTTGAACCAAACTTGCAGCCCAGGAATGCATCCCACTTGGTCGTGGTGAATAACCCTTTTAATGTACTGTTGGATCCTATTGGCTAGTATTTTGGTGAGAATTTTTGCATCTGTGTTCATTAAGGATATTGGTCTGTAATTCTTTTTTTTGGTGGGGTCTTTGTCTGGTTTTGGGATCAAGGTAATGCTGGCCTCATAAAATGAGTTTGGAAGTTTTCCTTCCATTTCTATTTTTTGGAACAGTTTCAGGAGAATAGGTATTAATTCTTTCCATGTTTGATAGAATTCCCCTGGGAAGCCATCTGGCCCTGGGCTCTTGTTTGTTGTGAGATTTCTGGTGACTGCTTCAGTCTCCTTACTGGTTATAAGTCTGTTCAGGTTTTCTATTTCTTCCCGGTTCAGTTGTGGTAGTTTATATGTCTCTAGGAATGCATGCATTTCTTCCAGATTGTCAAATTTGCTGATGTACAGTTGCTTATAATATGTTCTTGTATTTCTTTGGTGTTGGTTGTGATCTCTCCTTTCATTCATGATTTTATTAATTTTGGTCCTTTCTATTTTCTTTTTGATAAGTCTGGCCAGGGGTTTATCAATCTTATTAATTCTTTCAAAGAACCAGCCCCTCGTTTTGTTGATTTGCTCTACTGTTTTTTTGGTTTCTATTTCAATGATTTCTGCTCTAATCTTTATTATTTTCTTCTCCTGCTGGGTTTAAGCTTTCTTTGCTGTTCTTTCTCCAACTTCTTCAGGTGTAGGGTTAGGTTGTGAACTTGAGACCTTTCTTCTTTCTTGAGAAAGGCTTGAATTGCTATGTACTTTCCTTTCAGGACTGCCTTTGCTGTGTCCCAAAGATTTTGAATAGTTGTGTTTTCATTATCATTTGTTTCCATGAATTTTTTAAATTCTTCTTTAATTTCCTGGTTGACCCATTCATTCTTTAGTAGGATGCTCTTTAGCTTCCATGTATTTGAGTTCTTTCCAACTTCCCTCTTGTGATTGAGTTCTAGCTTCAGAGCATTTTGGTCTGAAAATATGTAGGGAATGATCCCAATCTTTCAGTACCGGTTGAGACCTGATTTGTGACCCAGGATGTGATCTGTTCTGGAGAATGTTCCATGTGCACTAGAGAAGAATGTGTATTCTGTTGCTTTGGGATGGAATGTTCTGAAAATATCTGTGATGTCCATCTGCTCCAGTGTGTCATTTAAGGCCTTTATTTCCTTGTTGATCTTTTGCTTGGATGATCTGTCCATTTTGGTGAGGAGAGTGTTAAAATCCCCTACTATTATTTATTGTCAATGTGTTTCTTTGATTTTGTTATTAATTGGTTTATATAGTTGGCTACTACTCCCATGTTAAGGGCATATATATTTAAGATTGTTAGATCTTCTTGTTGGACAGACCTTTGAGTGTGATATAGTGTCTTTCTTCATCTCTTTTTATAGTCTTTGGCTTAAAATCTAATTTATCTGATATAACGATTGCCAACCCAGCTTTCTTCTGATGTCCATTAGCATGGTAAATTGTTTTCCACCCATCACTTTAAATCTGGAGGTGTCTTTGGGTCTAAAATGAGTTTCTTGTAGACAGCATAATGATGGGTTTTGTTTTTTTATCCATTCTGATACCCTGTGTTTTTTGATTGGGACATTTTGCCTATTTACATTCAGGGTAACTATTGAGAGATATGAATTTAGTGCCATTGTACTGCCTGTAAGGTGACTGTTACTGTATATTGCCTCTGTTCCATTCTAGTCTACTACTTTTAGGCTCTCTCTTTGCTTATAGGACCCCTTTCAATATTTCCTGTAGGGCTGGTTTAGTGTTTACAAATTCTTTTAGGTTTTGTCTGTCCTGGAAAGTTTTTAATCTCTCCTTCTATTTTCAATGATAGCCTAGCTGGATATAGTATTCTTGGATGCATGTTTTTCTCATTTAGTGCTCTGAATATATCATGTCAGTTCTTTCTGTCCTGCCAGGTCTCTGTGGATAAGTCTGCTGCCAGTCTGATATTTTTACTTTTGTATGTTACAGACTTATTGTCCCGAGCTGCTTTCAGGATTTTCTCTTTGTCACTAAGACTTGTAAGTTTTACTATTAGATGATGGGGTGTGGACTTATTTTTATTGATTTTGAGGGGAGTTCTCTGTGCTTCATGGATTTTGATGCTTGTTCCCTTTGCCATATTAGGGAAATTCTCTACTATAATTAGCTCCAATATACCTTCTGCCCCCCCCCTTCTTCTTCTGGAATCCCAACTATTCTAATAGTATTTCATCTTATGATATCATTTATCTCTCAAATTCTCCCCTTGTGGTCCAGTAGTTGTTTGTCTCTCTTTTGCTCAGCTTCTTTATTTTCCATCATTTGGTCTTCTATATCACTAATTCTCTCTTCTGCCTCATTTATCCTTGCAGTCAGAGCCTCCATTTTTTTATTGCACCTCATTAATAGCTTTTTTTATTTCAGCTTTGTTAGATTTTAGTTCTTTTATTTCTCCAGAAAGGGCTTTTATTTCTCCAGACAGTGTTTCTCTAATATCTTCCATGCCTTTTTGAGCCCAGCTAGCACCTTGAGAATCATCATCCTGAACTCTAGATCAGACATATTACAATTGTCCATATTAATTAGGTCCCTAGCCTTTGGTACCGCCTCTTGTTCTTTTTTTTGTGGTTAATTTTTCTGCCTTGTCATTTTATCCAGATAAGCATATATGAACGAGAGAATAAAATACTAAAAGAATGGCAAAGACCCCAGAAAAATGTACGCTAACCAAATCAGTAGAGACCCTAAATTGGGGGGAGAAGAAAGGGGGTAAAAAGAAAGTTTTTAAAAAACTAAAAAACTAAAAATATATATATATTGGACTGGGGAATAGAACAGAGCCACCCACTTGATTTTGGGTGTATTTAGGTCTCTTAAAAGAAACTACCTCCCCAAATTTTAAAGAATGAAAAACATATATAAGGGTAAACACAATGAAGGGATGGAATATGACTATAAAGATAAAAAAAATTATATATTTTTTTAATTTCTAAAAAAGGAATTGATAAGTTGGTTGGAAAAAGAAAGAAAAAAAAAGTGTAGAGAATTTGCTCAGCCTGGACACTAGAACAAAGCCCTGTGCTAGATTTAGGGAATATTTTGATCTATTAGAAGAAACTGCATCCCAAAATTTTTTAGAAGAATAACCCTATATGTATACAAAAAATAAAGTTAGATACAATGAAGGATAAAATATGACTATAATAATGAAGGTTTAAAAATTTTTTTAAGCAAGGTATTGTTAAACTAGTTGAAAAATGTTAAAAGAGGAAAGAGGAAAAGTTTAAAAAATTAGAAGAAGAAAAAAATAAAATTAAAAAAATTTAGTTAACTTTGCAAGACTAAAAAGAATCATGGGGAGAAAGCCATGAATTCCATGCTTTGCTTTCTCCTCCTCTGGAATTCCACTCTTCTCCTTGATCAATGAGCTTGGTCTGGGCAGGATTTCTTGCTGATCTTCTGTGGGAGGGGCCTGTTGTAGTGATTCTCAAGTGTCTTTGCCTGAGGCAGAATTGCTTGGCTCTTGCCAGGGGCAGGCTCTGTAATCTGCTTCGGTTCGCTCTTGGGAGCTTTTGTTCCCTGAATGGTTTCCGTAGAGCTCTGGAGGACGGGAATGAAGATGGCGGCCTCCCAGTCTCCAGCCCAGAGAAGCCGAGAACTTGGGGCCCCACTTCTCAGTGCGCCCTCGGAGAAAAGCCATGAGTCACTCCCGTCTCCCTGGTCTCCGGCCGTGCTCCGTGCTCACCCGGCCTGTGACCGAGCATTTCTGTCTCTGGCGCACGGCCTGGTTTGGAGTCTCCAAACCCAGCAGATTCCTGCAGTGCTCCTGTGCCGCTCCTCCCAGAAGGTGAGTCTCCCCGGATCTTCCACTTGTGAGGTCCCTGCTTGAAGAATTGTGGCCTGACTCTGCCTCAGACAGTTTAAGGTAACCCAGAGCTGAAAGCCCCTCCTCGGCTCCGTCTCTGCAGCCGGCTTCCCACTCCGATACATGGGAGTTCTGCCGCTCTCAGGCAGTCTTTCATTGACCCCGCAAGTCTTGAGACAACACTGTCCCTGCAAGGGCTCCACCCCTGCTTAGCCTCTGGAGCGATGTCCCTCAGTGGAGCAGACTTCCAAAAGTTCAAATTTTGTGCTCCGTTGCTCCGCCGCTTGCTGGAAGCCGGCCCCTCCCCCTGCGGTCTTATTTCCCATCGCCTCAGATTCACTTCTCCAGTGGTCCTACCTTTCAGAAAGTGGTCAATTTTCTGTTTCTAGAATTGCTGCTCTTCTCTTCAATCTCCTGTTGGGTTTGTGGGTGTTCAGAATGGTTGATAGCTGAACTCCTGTGACCTAATGTCATCTCAGTCTGCTACTCCTCTGCCATCTTTCAAGGATTTTTCCATAGGAAATATTTTTATAAGAGTAGTTGTATTTTTTTTTAAAGATTTTTTTTTTAATTTATTTATTTGACAGAGAGAGCGAGCACAGGCAGACAGAGTGGCAGGCAGAGGCAGAGGGAGAAGCAGGCTCCCTGCTGAGCAAGGAGCCCGATGTGGGACTCGATCCCAGGATGCTGGGATCATGACCTGAGCTGAAGGCAGCTGCTTAACCAACTGAGCCACCCAGGCGTCCCAAGAGTAGTTGTATTTTAATAGAACTGAATTTTTTCCATTTTTTCCATTTCCGTGATGAACCAGTAATACTTTCATTGTCTCCTCATTGATTTGTAATCAAAGATGAATTGGAAAACACATTCGGGGAGGTGGTAACAATTCACTAGATTGACTAAAATAAGGAAAACTGCATTTGCTTTTCAGAAAACAAGATAATTTAGAATTATTGGATTGAAATAATTTTTCATCTGGAGATTCTCTCAATATTATCCAGGAATAAGAATATTGTTAGTGAACTTGTAGTTCAAAAAAGGTTTTAGTGTTAAGACTACTACTCTGGATTACCGTCCTAATAGTCATATATTTTAATCATTATTCTTTTTTTTAAAAAAGATTTTATTTATTGGGGTGCCTAGGTGGCTCTGTCGGTTAAGGATCTGCCTTCATATCAGTTCATGATCCCAGGGTCCTAGGATTAAGCTCTGAATCAAGCTCTCTGCTCAGAGGGGAGCTTGCTTCTCCCTCCCCTGATCCCTCTGCTTGTGCTCTGTCTCACTGTCAAATAAATATTTTAAATTTGAGAGAGAAAGAGAGAGAGAGAGCCGAGACCCCAAGAGGCCTTGTTTTAGAAACTCGGACCTGGAAGTCTCTCATGTCTGTCTCCCTTCTCTCTCTTTGTGTGCCTGTTCTCTTCTACAGTCAGTAGCTGTTTACCTTCAGCTGGCTTCTCTGGCTGTACGCAGGCCCTGATGTGAATTATAAAGGTCCAGGCACTGACCAGGCCAAACAGAAAGCCCATGATGTTACAGGAGAGAAGGAAGGCCTGTGAGAGCATTTGCCTCACTGTGGGGCAAGAAAGATACTGGGAGTGTTCCTCTCACCTTATCAGGTCTGCCTTCCAGATTGCCCTTAATGCATTCCCATGAGCCACTGGGGCTCTAGGCAGTGAACACACTCAAAGGCCCAGGGGTCATTCACAGCTAAATGAGCTCTGAGAAGTCCTCCTCTGAAGCGGTCCTTGTGAGAGTGCGATTGCGTTCCCCTGCTAACAAGACATCTGGGTCAGATTTACTTTTCTCATGACTTTCTTTAAAGGTAAATTATGATGAACAGCTACAATATGGTGTGACCTCAGGGGCTCTCTGCAGGGCTCCCCAGGCCCACAAATTTTCTTCTCATTTGACCTTGCGGCTAAAAATATTCTGATCGAGCCCTCTCAAAAATATACAAAACCAACCTTGGCAGTAAACCTGACAAAAGCTTTTTGTAGCAGAGCCTTGAGAGGTGTAGTGCAATAGGGATAGGAGTTTTCAGGGAGAGAGACACATGATGATTGCAGAAGAGGAAGCAGAAAAGGGAGGTTGAGGGGCGCCTGGGTGGCTCAGTCGGTTCAGCCTCTGCCTTCAGCTCAGGTCATGATCTCAGGGTCCAGGGATTGAGTCCAGCTTCTGGGTGTGTGTGTGGGGGGGCCCTGCTCAGCAGGAAGCCTGCTTCTCCCTCTCCTTTTGCCCCACTCTCCACTCGTGCTCTTGATCTCCCCGTCTCTCTCAAATAAATAAAATCTTAAGAAAAAAAAAAGAAGAAAAGGGAAGTTGAGGTGTCCAAGTTCAATTTTACCTGTGTCAAAGCTTTGCCTGGACATGCTTACTCCTTACTTTCCCCTCACTCCATTTCTGGATTGGTATCATAAGGTAAATGCTAGGTAAGTCACATATGTATTGTGAGCTTATTTTGTAAGCAAGTGTTGGAAGCTGTGGTCTGATGGTCAGTTTTTCTTTTTTCCAGCTTTATTAAGATATAATTGACATAAGACATTATATAAGCATAAAGCGTACACTATAACTTTATATATATATATAAACAAACATTGCTTGTTTATATATACACATATATAAAGGATTACTACAGTAAGGTTAATGAACACCTCCATCACCTCACATAATAACCATTTTCTGTGCACGATGAGAACATTAAAGTCTACCCTCTTAGCAGCTTTCAAGGATACGATACGGAATTGTTAACAGTAATTGCCATGTTGCATATTAAATCCCCAGAACATCTTCATCTCATAACTGGGATAGTTTTTCTTTAAAAAAAAAAAAGTCTCTTACTATATACATTTTGAAAAATAAATATAAATTCGTTGTAAGGAATAGTTTCCCTATGGTCTTATGTAAAGGGATTGTCATTACTTTTTACCAACCCATACATTTATGTTTGGAACCATAGTGCTGCTGGCCACTGAAATGGGCAGCATCCTTGCCCTCACCTCTGCAAGCCTCTACTGACACCTTGTATTTGGCATAGGGGACTGAGGATTTCCCCGGAGAAACATGGAATAGTATAGTGAGCCCAAACGTATTCAAAGATTAAAGGGCCCAATGGGTGCAACGGTTTCCCATCAGCCCTCTGCGGAGCGCCACTTTGTCACTCTGCCAATATGTGACAGGTGCAGCCATATCCCCACATCCCACAGGTACCGATTCATAATGCTTCACAGGGTGTCAAAGTCTTCCCCTGGTTCTGTCGTTGCCCTGCCATGCACTCTAATGAATGCTCTGGTGACACGTGCAGACCCAAACTGATTTTTAGTAAGAAAGGGGAAAATGTCTCCCTTCTATTTAGGTTTTACTCTACCAGATGGATCCTGAAGCCCCATTGTGTAGTCTAATATTTTAAAAAGGATATTAGTAAAGCAGGTTTATCTTTCTCTACTTTGTCCATTCAGACTCCCCACCCCGTGGCACTTAGGTCCTCATGGTATCAGCTGAGGTTGGCTGTAGACGACAGATGCCACACTGTCCTCAGGCTTCCTTGCCTCCTCTGTTGGGCGAGTCTGTCTTCATGGGTCAAACTCTTGTTGCCAGGCAACTTCTTCCTTCAGAATGAGAACTCTCCCAAGGGGACCCTCAATCCATAGGCAAACAGGCTTCTGGCAGCTGCTCCCACCAATTCAGTAGACAGGCCCAGGCATGTTGGGCTGAGAGCTAAATTGAGATCTCCATTACATTAATTGAAAGCATCACAGATTCCTCTTTCTACTCTTTCTTCTTCTAGTTTTTTTCTTTTATGATATATTAGATACATAAGAACCCCTCCCCCAACCAAAATAGTCCCTTGCCATTCATCTTGGATAAGACTAGTACAGAGAAGAGTCTTGAGTGAACTAAAGGACTTCCTACTGTAGAGCTTTGTGATCATCCCTGTTGACGGTTATGCCTAGATCAGCAGCCCTAAACAATATTTATTAAGGATTTCCCATGTTTCAGGTGCTGTGTTAAGGTGAGTCCCACACAATCCCTAACATCTAGGAGCTCACACCTAGTTGGGGGTTAGCCACACATAAATGTGAAGTTTAATGATGCAGCTCATGATATAGTTGATAATCTAAAAACCAAAGTGAAAGCAGTGATCCAGTCTCTCTAGAAGAAGTTGCACCAATTTGTAGAGAAGCAAAGTCAAGCTGTCTCTCTGACCCTTAACCTCGAGGCTTGGAATTCTCATTCATGGTAGCCAGATTTACGATATTATCTATAGTACTGACTGCAGTTGGATAGTCCTATAATCTGCTTTCCATTGCTGTATTCACGTTGAGACCAGATCCCTTTGTTTTCAAAACAAAAATGAATGTCTGTGTGACTGGAGTCATCCAGCAGCACTGATTCTGCAAACCCCAATGTTCCATAGAAGAAAGTCACACCTGTGGCATTCTGACCTGCTGACTGGCCAGCCTAGTCTTTCCTGACATGAAAGGTTTGCCACTGTCTGGGAAGACTGAGTTGAACTAGATGAATTAATTAAAATAATTTATTTCCTGGAAGGCCAATGGGGCAGATCCCAACATAGTTCCTCAAATGTGAAGTTAAATATCATTGTGGAATTTTTAGCAATTCCAGAAGTGAGAGAGTCACATTTATTTCTCTATGAACTATCTCAATGCCAAAGGGGTAACACTTTTTCCATGGAAGACAGCAAGATGAAGAAAAGCAGCTGGAGAGGTTCCAAAAGCATCCTAGACACCTTCAAACAAGCGACAAGGTGCTGGGTACAGCATAGGATGGCCAAAAACGGTGGAAGGAAGCTACCAATAGGTGGGGGTGGGGGTGAGTGGTAAATGAGTGAATGGATGTAGATATTGGGGACAGTGTGAGTTTCACACCTGGTGTACTTGAATGTTGCTTTTGTAATGATAAAGAGCTTGAAAATGGATAGGCTGGCTTCAGTTGGAATTGCCTCTCCTTCATGGTAAACTCAGAAATGTGATCTATTGCTATGGAGAGACACTGTCTTCACAGAAAGAGGGTGATCTTAAGTGGCTTTCCAGTACAAATCCTATGAGGCAGGCATCTCTATAAGAGGCCCAGAAAGGGGGAAGTGAGTAAGAACTGGAGCTTTGTCATCGGGCAAATCTTGGTTGATTTCCAACTCCAACTTTGCAGGCTGTATGACATTAGGCAAGAGTCTTCACATAGCAGAGCCTTGGTTTTCCCATCTGTAACATGGGTAACACCTGCCTCATAGAGTTGCTGAGAAAATTAAGTGAGGATACCCACGCAGATGGTAGCACAGCATGGTTCTGGGAGCCCCCACTCCCATCAGGGTCTGACCACGCTGATGAAAAGTGCTGGCCTTATTTCAGCCCTTGCCTCTTGGACTTCTGTAAGCAAGTGAAGAATGTTTCATCAAACTTCTCAGAACAGAATGTTGGCAACTGTTCCAAAGCCCAAGCTCAGTGACATCCTTGGATCCTTTCCCACCTTGCATCCCACATCCATTTAGCCATTAAGTCTCTTTTCCTCCACCTCATAAATTTCCCCGGACTCTGTCTCCTAGTGGCCATCTTCCTGGCCACTAATCCAGATTAGGTCCTGATCATCGTCCCTCCTTTACAACATTACCTTCCCCTCCTAAATTCTCTTTCTCCACTCCCTTGCCCTGGTGCCCTGGTCTCCAGGATTAATTTTATAAATCCCATTTCTGAACTTGTCAACCTCCTTCTTAATTGCCTCCAGTGCTGACACAATGATCTTATCCCCAAATTTAGTTCCCACTAGCCACACGAGTCTTACATTTGAATCTACCTCCATTTACCTCCGTCTACCATTTCCATCGTCCGTACCAATTTGAAAAGACCCTGCTTTTTTTTTTTTTTCCTTTTTTCATTTCTCTGGGCATTTTCTCAAGAAAATTAAATTGCAATAAGCTTTACCCAATTATCTGGTGGGTGAGCTACACCTCTTCTAAAACCCAGCTGAATTAGAATCATCAGGGAGGAGTTACCTTTTCTGTGCTCTCATAGTACTTGGTGATGCCATCACAGAATCTTTAAATTCCTATTAAAATTATTACTGAGCAGTTTCTCTGTGCCAGATGATAATTTGGAGGTTTCCCTGATGATATCCTACTATCCTTTTAAGATTATTCAAGTCTCACTAGTCAATAAGCTAAGTTCTATGAGTAGTGATACACCAGAGTTCCCATAGTATCGATGTGGCAGAGTTGGCAGTGAGCGTATGATGTGAGATTCCAAGTCCTGTGTTCTCGTCACTCAGACAACCTCCTTGACCCGTCGCATTGCAGCTGCCTATGTGTTAACCTCCAGAAGTAGGATGTGCTTTCTTGGAAGGATTAGAAGTGGTCAAATGAGGTGTGTTGCATTCTTTGCACCACCTGCTCTTAGCCTGGCGTCATTCATGCTGCATATACTTATTCGTTGAACGAAAGAATGAGCTTTGTGTACATGAATGAGATTGAAGTCTGGCTTCTTTGAGGATTGACTCTGGAAGGGCTACAGGATGGTGCCGGAGACTGATTTTCAAGCATTTAATGGGCAAGCAGTGTGGCCATGGCAGGGGACTGGAGGAAGAACAGAAAGTGACTCCTCTCTAACCTTGAGAGACCACGTCAGCAAGATTTGTTTTCTGGGCCATCTCTGGCACCATGTGTTAGGCTGCTGTCCTGTTCATAAGTCGGATGACTAGTTAGAGGTCTCCTGGGAGGTCACTTGTCTAAAGCGTTCCTCCTCTCCATCTTCAGGAATGATCGCTATCACATGGCCCCCACCCAACCAGCTATCTCTCCATCTTTGCTTGCTGAAGATAGCAAGTGAAATGGAACCCGAGAAAAGCTATGCCCCCACAGGGATGCCTTTCTATCCAGCCTGAACACAGCTGCCAAGACATCTTGTGACTTCAGGGCCTCAGTTTGCTTCATGTCTGAAAAACAAACTGTGAAGCTTAGTGTCCCCAGTAAGGGTAATCAGTATGGGAAACTGCGCACATCTCCGGGCATTATACACAAACTAGGAATCATGGAGTGCTACATCAAAAACTAACGATGTACTGTATGGTGATTAACGTAACAGAAAAAAATTATAAAAAAATAAATAAAAATAGAAATAAGAACAAAATGCATTAAAGGAATAATTTTTTAAAATATTTTATTTATTTATTTGAGAGAGAGACAGTGAGAGAGAGTATGAGCGAGGAGAAGGTCAGAAGGAGAAGCAGACTCCCCATGGAGCTGGGAGCCCGATGTGGGACTCGATCCCGGGACTCCAGGATCATGACCTGAGCTGAAGGCAGTCGCTTAACCAACTGAGCCACCCAGGTGCCCAAGGAAGAATTTTTTTAAAAAAGGAGAAATTGTACGCATCTGAAATCTTGCAAAAGCATGAAGCAATTTGGTGTCTGTAGGAATAAGTAAGACCATCATGGTCTCCTCACTGCTCTGTTTGGGGTTCATCCCTTAGGGAATCTTCCTGCTCACTGAGGTCCTGCCTGCTTTGAGGGGGTTGAGGGGGGGATATAGTTGATCAAGGTCAAATCCAGATGGCTGGATTTAGCTGCCTCCATCAGTGTCTTCAAGGTCCAGCGGCCACAGAATAATTTCAAGTTCAGACAGTGGTTTTGCTGATTACTTCACTGCAAGCATATTTTAAAATGAACTTGTAGATGTAGAATTAGCAGGTGTGTATTCCCAGGAAAGCTTTGTCAGTCAGCTTGCCTGATCCTGTTGAAAGAGAGAAATTTCGCTGCATTTTCCATCAGCTGATGAGTCATGCAGCATATTTCATATTTACTGAGCTCTCGAGGTTGCCTGTGGGCAAATTGGAGCCCATTCTGCAGCGCGATCTTGCCACTGAGCTATTATGGGATATCTAATTAAATTAAGCCATAAGGCAGGAGAAATCTGTGCCATAACCTTCATAATCTGTGAAGCCTTTCATCTTTGGCCGAGCATCAATTTCCTAAAAATGGGAACAGCAGCATATCACCAGGCGATGAAATCCTAAAATGGAAATTGTGATTGTTTACAACGTGTGCAGGGACGCTGAGCCACAAAAACCCGAGAGGGAGTGACGCCCAAGCACCAGGCATGGGAAGGAGGGAGTATACCATACACAGTGACCTTGAAATCCAAATTAGCTCTTGCTAATTGGATAGAGAGAATTATCATTTCCATTTCTGCATTTGTAAAATTGTTTTCTTCTCAGGGAAAGAGAAACATCTGCTCTTCGGGGCTAACTCAGTTCTGAGTAAGTTTGTCTTCCTGTGTTTTGGCGTAGCCTGGTGAGGCAAAGAGGGCTCCATCCTAGCAGCAAAGCCCAGAATCCAGCTTTCTGATGACACATCCTCAACTAGCTTCCCCAGGGGGGCTCTCCACAGGCAGGGCAGGACAACCAAAACCAGCAAGGTTGCTAAGCTTGGGAGTACCGTCCCCTTTTCCCTGTCAGACAAACCAGCTTTCCTACGCAAGAAATCTGCAAACAGTGAAGATGTGATGTTTATTGAGCACCTACTACTGGCAAAGCACCAGCCTTGCACAGATAATAAATATTTCATTTAATCTGCATAATGAATCTGAAACTCAGGGATGTTCATTTGCCCAAATTGCCTGAGTAAGAGAGGAAGAACTCATACCTGGATCTCACTGTTTTTGAGTTCATGTTCTTTACACTGTGTGATTCCTGTGCCAAAAGGTAGGCAGACTCTAGGAAAAGCTACTTAATATTTCTCAGCTGTGAAAATGAAAGATGGACATACAAGATGGGTAAGGAAGAGCAGAAGGTTTCTAAACCTTAAATTTTCTTCAAAGGCTTCAAAGTCTGCCTACCGGGAGGGCCTAATGACAGCTGAAGAGCTCTCAGTTCCTCTTTTTAGGTCTTCATCTGATTGGCTGGGTGACTGTGGGCAAGCTCGATCCTTTGACATACCCAAGTTGTGAATTCAAAGGGAGGAATTATAATCATCTAAGTGGCTTATTCCGAACCTCTTGGACTTTTCTTTTCTTTTTTTTTTTAAGATTTTGTTTATTTATTTGGCAGAGAGAGATCACAAGTAGACAGAGAGGCAGGCAGGGAGAGAGAGGGGGGGAAGCAGGCTCCCTGTAGAGCAAAGAGCCCAAATTGGGGCTCGATCCCAGGACCCTGAGATCATGACCTGAGCTGAAGGCAGAGGGCTTAACCCACTGAGCCACCCAGGTGCCCTTGGCCTTTGCTTTTATAGGAAAAAACAGAAAAAGCGCTAACTTTGTCTTGGAGCAAGGATTTGATTTGATCCTAGGATTTGATCAAATCCTAGATTTGATCATGTGCCAGCCCCTGAGTTAATCATATTTTGATATCTAATTGTTCAGCTGGTGCATTTTAATGGAAAATGACAGTATCAAGAGCAATGTGCTATCTGCTCTCCTGCATGCTGTCTACAGTGCTGGTACCTGCAGAGTCACTGAAGAAGCCATGCTGGTGACTAGTTCTGTGGCTGACAAGCACAGAGTCTGGCAGGGGCTGCAGCTGTGATCAGCCCAATGGCAGTGTGGATACTCCTTGCACTGACATTTCCAACACTTTTTTTTTTTAAGATTTTATTTATTTATTTGAGAGAGAGAGAGAGACAGAACAAGCAGGGGGATCGGGAGAGGGAGGGGGAGAAGCAGACTCCCCACTCAGCAGGGAGCCTGATATGGGGCTCCATCCCAGGACCCTGGAACCATGACCTGAGCTGAAGGCAGATGCTTAACTGACTAAGCAACTCAGGTGCCCCTCCGAAACTCTTGGTATGCATTGTCAATCCAACTGTCTTTCCTCTGAAGTTTAAAATTGCATACAATTCCATTGACCAGCAGGTAGCCATATTATTGGCCTAATATGTCAGCCACGAAGTTCAAATAACTACACAATTAGATTTTTTTAATGTCTGGATAACTAAATTTGGAGTCTGCTTTACGCTCTTTTGGCTAAACACAACAATAAAATTTTACTTTTAAATAGACAATTTGAGGGGCACCTGGGTGGCTCAATTATTAAGTGTCTACCTTTGCCTCAGGTCATGATCTCAGCGTCCTGGGATCGAGCCCTGCATTGGGCTACCTGCTCTGGAGGAGCCTGCTTCTCCCTCTCCAGCTCCCTGTGCTTGTGTTCCCTCTCTCACTATCTCTGTCTGTCAAATAAATAAAATAAAATAAAAATAAAAATAGACAATTTGACAGATCTTTCTTTTAATCAATAAAGAAGACTGTATTTCTAGGCTTGACAAACTCTTAGGGAAGGAAGTCCAGTGTAGTAAAAGGATAGATTCCTTCCTCTCCCTCGAGATGGTCATACTATACCTAACTATGCAATAGAGCCATCCAGAAAATATCACCCAATACTCTATCTTGCAAATTATTGTTCTAATTAGAATGACAAATTATTTATTCCATTGACTTAAATAGCATGCCAATTTTATATGTTTCATTCAACTTGTGCATTTAAAAAGCTTTTGAAAGCTTGGTATGTACAAGGCTCCCCTTGTACCTTTTCAGAGGTTTGGAGACTTAGGGTGGTTTTAATGCAATGGTCAGTATGGAAGTCTTCTTTATAAGAATGACCAAGTTGAACAACACCTAGTTAAAAGGCTTTATTTTCAGGACCTTGCTAATAAGTGAGAGGAATGAAGGAGAATAGACACGAAAGGTTAATTTTAAGCCAGAGTTCTTAAATAGAGAGGGAGCTAAGACCAAGTACAAAGGGTATATGAGGTAGTCATGTGTTCATTTTCAAATCTAGTTTGAGCCATGGAGCTCTTATCCCTTAGATTCTGTGTTTGTTTTTTTACCATGATTTAGCAAACTTGGTCCCATCCCTGTATGTTTCTGATTTTGTTTTAGCAACTTACAAATAACTCTTTTTCTTTTTCCTTTATAATTTTTTTTGTTATTATATGGAAACAACCCAGATATCTATCCATAGATAAATGGATAAAGAAGATATGAGATACATATATGTATACACACACACATATGAATATATTTGTATATTGATGGGTGTATATGATATGTATAATGTATATATTTTGTATGTATATAATACATAATGCATTTCATGATATATATATTCCATATATATACATATAATATTCCATTATATATATCATGGAATAAATTCTGTATATATAAATGGAATATTACTCAGCCATGAAAAAGAACGAAATCTTTCAGGTCGCAATGACATGTATGCTAAGTGAAATAAGTCAGTCAGGTTACTCTTTCCTTGCTCTTGGTGTTTAAAAATGCCTATGATAACTATGGGTTTCCTCACATGCTTGCCAACCTATGTAAATATCCTGAGTTTTCAGTTAAACACCCAGCATCTGCCATGTTCCAGGCATTGTGTAAGGCACGGATATACACAGCGAGGACAGTGTCTCTGCCCTCAGAGAGTACATGGTCTACTAAGGGAAGAATTTCAGTTCGCAGAAGTTGTGAGCTAGATGGAAAATGTTGCATAAAAGTTTGCCCAGAATGGCATACCATGAAACAGGAAAGGAAAAACACTTTTCATGTAGAAAAGGCATGTATTTGTCGGGGAAGGAGTCCTAGACAAAGACACTCTCTCCATCCACAGAAGGGGTAGAGGAATTTTGTCAGAAAGATGAAGGGAGAAAAAAGTTCCTGTAGAACAAAATGGTGTGCCCACAGGCAGGGCCATATGACAAGCACAGTGCTACAGGTTGTGTAATGTCTGAGTGTGACCAAATATTGCATCCGAAATGATTTTAGGATCTAGCACATTAAATAACATTGACTAAAACTGTAGAAGTGACTTCCTGTCGACTCCCTCTTAATTCCGGTTAAGTCAGGGAATCAATCTTTCTGTTTCTGAATATATTTCCAGCTTCACCAACACTTGCTGATCTCCCCTTTTGTTAGAGAACAGGCTTCAGCTCAGCTACTTTACAGGCAACAATACCCTGTTAGAATTTAATTATATTGCTTCATTTTTGTCATATTGACTTTTACGGTTTTATTTTGATTATGGCAACTAGTTGAAGTTTTCCACTCATAGCATTGATACAGAATTTCATTTCAAATGACTTTATTTTAGTTAAAAATGCAATCAGTTGGAAAAAAACAATATGCAAAAAATAATACAGGTGGTACATGAATATATGGTAATAGTCATGAAGTTGGTACACCGATGAGTAGGGTTGGACAAACACTGTTGTGACGTACTTGGAAAATAGAAAATCATAAGGTGGAGTGAAGGGTGAAGTGGGAGATGCTACAAGAGTTTGATGGAAGCCAGCCTGTGGAGAGCATTCAATGTCAAGCCGAGGAGTCAAGCTTTGTGAGGAGCTATGGAAGGGTTATAACCAGGAGAATGCACGGCAAGGCTTGTGAGTTAGAAACCTCCAGCAAAATGTGAAGGATGTCTCAGAGGAACTAAAAGAAGCAGATCAGTTAGGAGGCAAATGGGACCCAGTCAGAGAAGAAGAGGGCGCCAATGTTACAAGTCAGGGGTTGGCACGGGGTGCTTGACATGTCAGTGGTACAATCACCATTGTCACCAATTAGATGTGGAGGAAGAAATCTAGAATATTGCTCAGGTTCTGGCTTGCTTGGTGGGTGACATGTGGCTCTCCTAATCAGATGAGGGCATATTTTCCCTTAGCTGTTCCTTTGCTGGATAACTGACATGAGTTTGACCCTGAGTGGTACCCTAAGTCCCATTAACTCTGCATCAACAGCTTAATGGGAAGGGCCCACAGTTCTTTTCCTCATACTCATGGCTAGAGATTTGACTCCTCAGACAAACAGGGCAGACCTCAAAATGTGTAGGGGATTAGCATTTTTTCACATTGTGGAAGAGGTTTTAGTCAAGCAAATACTGAAAAAAGATATAATGCTTTCTGACTCTGCCCTAAAATTTTCTGAAAGGCCTACAATTCAAGAAAAGCTTCTCAGTTTTTAGAAAGTACTTTAAGTCCTAAATCCCATAATTTCTGTTCCAAATGTGAAATTATATTGTCCTAAGATTTCAGATCTTTCAAAATTGGAGGTATCAGACCAGGGAAAAGAAGGGCTCTAAACTAAGAAGCTACTAAGGGAGGTCTCTATTTTGCAAAAATAAGGTTACTCTGAAGGAAGGATGGGATGGATCTTTGCAGAGAGATTCTTGCAGGAAGGGCAGAATCATCTCATCATTGGAAGAAAGTTGGGTACTAGGAATTGGCTCTGACACAGCATTTTTGTCTTTCCTTTTCATAGTGGAGATGGTCTAGGATATAAGGGAAAACGCTTTTGTTACCTTATTACTTCCTAAAGGACATACTGATAAAGACCCTTCATCTGAAAAAGATGGAAAGTATACTTCAGGCTGACTGTGAGAAACCAGAAAGGCTCAAAAAAACTTGTCCAGCCTTAGTCCCCCCAACCCTATTCAAGAGAAAGGCTCAAGTTTGGGCAAGAAGGAACCACCAAATGAAAGCCAAAGAATGGAAGACAAGTGTTTGCTTATGTATGATGATAACTAATAATTAACATGATACAAAGTTTAGCTTATCTCTTTAAAAAAAACTAGGAAGTGTCCTTACTTACTATTTTTATAGGGAGCTAGAGTTAGGATTATTTTCAATAGAATCCATTCTTATTTAAATGAAGGATAATGTATGGGCAATTATATTAGACTCTCTTGCCGTTAACAACAGAACTATATTAACTCCATCACAAGCCTGGTGATGAATATCATGAGGCCAAGTCACCCACCACTCTTAATGTAGGATGACATTTTAAGGTATTGAATCCAAAAAAGCTTCAATCTATAAATTATTCATAAAAAGAATCCTGTTTTATGCATAAAGAGTGAGTAGAACCTGAAAAATTGCTTTTGGATAGATCACAGGAAGGGATGAGGAACATGCATAACCAATGTGCTTTCTTCCATTTAGAAATTAATCCAAGACCTGACTCCTCTAACTTTGTCACTATATGGACTTTGCCTAGATTGTATTGTTTTGGGGAAAAAAAAATATGGAACATGTCAGGGCATCCTGGGTGCAAATGAAGGAAAATGGGTGTGCACAGATATCCTATCAATTTAGGATCATGTTTTGCTTGTCTTTCTACACATTTGCAATGAAGTTTGAAAATGGTATTCTGAAAACTCTACAAAGAGTTATGTTTCAGAAAATTTCTGTGAAATTGTAATGAAACACTCATGAAATAAGCCCTTAAAAATTACAGACTTTTTGTGAAACAGTGTGGCTACACAAGAAGCAAACATAAAATAAAAAAACTTATTTAAGTTACAACTTTAAATGCTATCCAGTGATTTTGTTGCTTAATATACAGTTGTCATTAAAAAGGAATTTGCCTGTTGGCATGAGATTGGAGAAATACTCCAATATATTTGTGTGATGAGTTTGTGCAATGTAGAGTGTATCATTTGGAACTGAGAAGCACAGGCTCCAAAACTTAAAAACCTGGAGTGGGCGGTAAAGAGCAAAGAGAAGGTAGCATCTGAATATTCCCTACGTGTTAGACGTGTATGGCTTCCTTACATGTATTCAAGTGCAATCCTCATTACACACCACATCCTTGTAAAGTCACTTGGATTCCCGTATTAGTGATCAAGAAATAAGCTCGGAGGGGGACCTTGTTCAAATGGGCTGAGCTACTAAGTGGCAGCGACAGTGCTGGCCACAAGCCCCTCCTCATTTCACTGCAGTATGCTACCCACATATGAGAATTCATTCCCATGATTACACTTCATTTTCTTAGAAAGCTGTGTTTGGGAAAAAAAGTGCGTAGTCACTAAGTCAAGCAAATTGGGTTTTGGGGTAACCTAAACCAAAGCCAAAGGAGCTCATATTCTTTGAAATAGAAACTTGGTTTTCGATGTAACTTGCCTTGAGGCAATGAAAGGCTGAAAACAGCAGCTTTTGTTGAATCTGGAGTGGGGAAGGAAAGAGTGCAATGGGTACAAATAGGAGTTGTAGTCAGAAAACCCGGGTACAAGTGCTATCTCTGTAACTTACTAGATGGGTAGCACCAGGAAACAGTTTTAACTTTCCTGCACCTAAAATTTCCTCATTATTTATCGTATCAACATCCCATGGGCTTAAGAGGATTATAAATGAAAAGGATGTTTTAAGCAATAAAATATTATAAAATATTATTTATGCATAATAGATTATTTCTCTGCATATGTGCAAACCTGTACATAAGCAATGAAAGATTTTTGTATCTGTGAAGGTAATTCTCTAGCCTCTCTGGCATGTTGTGGGGTGGGAAGAGAGTCACTTCCTCCATCAAATTCTGTCCAGTAAATACATTTGATGGGGCAAAGGATGGAACTCCTACCCTTTTCTCTGTCTCCTTTAATGAATTGCTGGTCTCTTCTGGTTTGTTTTTAAAAAGATCAGGTAGATCATGATGGGTTTCCTCCAAGTAACAAAATCCATTTGCAATCCCCATGCCAAGCGATGTTCTGAAGCTCACTGGAGCTCAAACACAACAGCTCACCAGAGAGGTCCAATGACAGCCACACTTTGTGCACAGGAGCCCACTGGGACATGCGGGATTGGGTCTGGCTTCTCTGTCCAACCACTGCCTTAAAGAGGGGAATATAGTGGCTTACTCTAGCAGCAGGAGGATCCTGTCTTACATAAACTGAAATCATTTCTATTGCCTACCAGATCAGTCTTTGGAGTAATGGTTTCCATAAATTTATTTTATTCGGCTTCAGAAAGGGCAAGCCCAAGATAAGACTACAAAGTGAATCACATGAAGTCATCAAAATTTTCCACTCCTTCCAGCATCCTAAATCTCTAGACTTCAGAACTGCGTCACTGAACCCCCAATCCCTGGCATCAGGCCCTTTTGTCATTCATCATCACGGGAGAGAGCAGGGAAATCTAATGATGTCCTCCCCAGACATTAGGCTACAAGGTGTTGCTGGCCTGGGTTGACATTCCAGTCTACAGCATTGAAGTGAATGGAGAATTGCGATAATAATCTAGATATTCAGGTAATCTTCATTCTCTCTGTACCACGGTCCACCACATAGGCTTCTGCCTCAAATATCAATATAGGTTAGGTATCTGATTTTAACCTATGTTACTAAGACAGCTGCTTGTAGTTGTCAGTTTGAGGGGGTAGGCAAAGCCTCAGCTTCAACTTGGAGATACGGGGAAGTGTCTCAGTCTTTAATTTTTTCAATATTCCATGCACTCCTTGGTTTGCTAAATGTCTGGTTGGCTGGACTGGACAAGTGAAACGGGTGTGGTGGCTTCAGGATGGTGTGTATGAGGAATCGTGTGTGTGCATACATCTATGTAAGCCAAAGTTGACACAAATCACAGATATGAGGACTCTGGATTGTTTTGAAAAGTTCATAATGTAAATAATAAGAACTAGTACAGTCAAAGGCCACTACTGGAATCTCTTAGACATCCAGACTTTTGGAAAATGACACCAGTGGACTCTTACTAGGTACTAGGAATCATGTACGTATACGGAGGTGGCCTTTGATGGCATCGGGGACCCTCAAACTCCAACGGAGGCCCCTGTGTACCCCCACAGAATTGCTGAGCTCCATTTCACATACTTTAGAAGCCCTAACCTTATCTAGAATAATGAGTAAATTGCTTGAAATATATAAAAAGTATCACCCATGCAAATATCTGTTTGCTAAAATACGGCTTTTGTTTTGGCTAATTTCAACAAGAAAGGTTATCTCCTCATTTCTATGACTAAATCTTTGAATGTGGGAAATTTCTCATGCATAGGCCCTGCCCTGAGCAGTAAGATGGGCATTTCGTTTGATTTATTGATAGCACAAGGGGAAAGAATCCAAATTAGCCTTATCTTCTCTCAAAACTGAATCAGTAAATCCTGGGCCTGAATCCATAAATTATGGGCCTGATGGAAAATAAATTTACTGGAGCTACAGGAAAGCTGAGCATGGCCAGGTTCTGATGGCTGCTTCTTGGGCCCTGTTGGCCGTCAGATTACTTGAACCCCGGTAACAAGTTTCCCTTCCACAACTGTTGGGGATTGTCACTTTGATATTTCCATTAGTCCGAGGAGGTCTCTTGCAGTCACTACAGAACAACAACTGGGATCCAGGCAATCAGGCCCTAAGATGTCCTCTCTGATATGTTATTGCATGGGTGGAGGGTGAGGAGAAGGGGAAGAGGGCATCGTATTGCTTGCTTGTGGCCCCTTGGACATGGAAGACAGTGGTGAGCAGAACCAATAGGCAGAAGGTGATGACAGAAAAGGCAGTCTGGCAAAAGCAAGAGGAGATGGTCATGGGGTCCATCAGACATGTTCCTACATTAATACAACTATCACAGTCAGCGGCAAGGTGCTGGTCTAACAGACTGAAATCTTAGTCTGCTGAGCAACACTCCCACGCCTCCACAGAGTAGCATTTTTATTGCAGTATGTCTTCCATGGAAAATGAACAAAACTTTAAATAAATCACAATTACTTATTGCTTAGTATTTTGGATAATAAATTCTTTAGTTTATCAGTACCTCAGGGCCTTCAAATGTGCATTCTTCAAATAGTTTCAATTACATATACATTCTTTCTCCTGAACAATAAATTATTCTTAAAAAAAAAAGGAAAAGGAAAAGATACATAATTTTAAAGCAAAGAAAAATGAAAAAAAAAACCATATATTTTTGACATTTATCTTAAACTTGTATGAAAACAACTCTATGTTAGATGCTTAAATATAAATAATAAAGGACATTATGTTATTTACAATGTAAGTCAAGAGAGTAAGAAATGGACATTAACTCATACAGACAGTAAATGATTTAGGAAAACATCCAAGTAACGTACAAGGTGTATTTACAAAAGAATATATAACAGAACTCGTGAAATGTGGCCATTTCCTTTTGCCTGCATTTCTCTGCAATGTTTCATGGGTCTTTGCAGATAGAAATCTCTGTGGGTGGTGGAATGGAGCTAGTACTAAAAGATAAAACCAGGCCTTCCTTATTTTCATCCCTGGAGCCATGCACCTTTTAACTCAGGCCAAAAAAAGGAATAGTCATGAGCAAGTTACCCTGGATAAACTCCATCTCTATCAAGACAGTTACACTTAAACAAGGAAGATATGGTCTGTTGGTGTTTGGGACACATTCACATATACTCCGGCAGAGTGCCATTTGGTGGAAAGCCTGAGGCTGTCCAGGAACTCTTGAAAAAAAAAAAACAAAACAAAACAGGTCATACCAGGCAAGAAGGGAGAATAGGACGGAAAAGGAATCTTGAGTGAGTAAAAGAAGTTTCGCCTATACTTCACTACCCCCTCGGTGGGATATGATTTCAGACCCAGGAAACGCAGTTGCTGTCAAACTTCTGGGTAATTTCCACTCCCTGAAAACCCCCGAAAGCTTGCCATAGGTTCCCAGCTTCTTGGAGTTACCACCACACTGCCTGAGTTTCTAGATGGGGGTAGTTGAAACCCATGTGGTGACTAAACATCACAGAGCAGTCCCTTGGAACACAAAGCTGGTGGTGGCAGCAGGTAGCCCTGAGGACACAGCTGGCCTTTCTTACTGGGGGAAACTCTTCTTCTACAGAAGGAAAGGCTATCCCATCAAATACGCCACCTCTCTGAGTGACCAGAATCGAGCTGGAAAGAAAATGTCCTCTTGTCCTAAATGTCCCTATATATTTGCGACCTAAAAAATGTATATAGCAGTTTTCATACTGAGGAAAATGTTGGTTCCTCTCAGCAGAAGATTTCATTTATTCCAGAAATTCTCCACAATGGGCCATTGGAATACTCCAATGCCCTAAGATTTTTGCAACAGAAATTTTAGACTTTTCATTAATGGTAGAAATTTCTTTATTGACAGTCTCTGAATGAGCCAAGGCCTTCAAAGGCAATACTAGCATAATTTAAAGGACCTCTTAGGGTGGACTGGCCTCTTCCCCCTGCCAGGAGCTTACTCATTTCTACAGAACGGGGAAATCGGAGCAACTTGGGCAGCCCGACAGAGCACAGAGAAAGTGGCATGTGGTAAAGAGGACGGTTCAGGACACCAGATACTCAGAGTAACTTTAAGGACCTGCAGACAGACATCTCTGTGGGTTGTAGAAACACGAAAGGAGCTTAATGACATGACTCATGTCCAACCCACATATTCCCAAGACCTCCTTGCACATCCCTTCTTACCGAGAATTTTAACACAGACATTTGATGAAGATCTAATTTGATGAAGATCTAAATCCAGTTCACCTGCAAACGTTGCTCTCGGTGACTTCACGCCTGGTTTTTGGAACCCCCTGCCGACCTGTTTCCCATTTTGCCCCATGGATCCCAGGAGGCCACTGGGAATCTAAGTAAAGCTCTAGCCTGATTTGACAGGTGTCAGGCAGGGTATAAAATGGGGGCTGCATTTTAAAAAATCCCCTTATTTTTCTGAATTAGCATTTATTCCTAATGTAAATGCCTATAGGCCTTCCTTGGACTTACAATCAGAGAGAACAGGCGAAGCTCAGACCCATCTTCATCCTGTTTTGTGACAGTAAAGCAAAAGATAAGAAAGGGGCAGGGGATGGATGATACAGCTGCAGATGGAGAGGCCAGGACACAGGTGGGGGTCACTTCTGCAAGTAAAGGTGCAACTTTCCAACACTGTCCACATTCCCTGATGAATCGTCACTCGTGGAAGGCTCTTGCCAATCACAAATCACATGCATGTTGGCCATTCCTGACAAAAATGTTCATGCATAGTTATGACTGGATTGAGGCAACATTGAAAAACAAGAGGAAAATCATGAGGAGAAAGGTGTGGGCAACACAACTATTTAAAACTGCACCCAAGTCACACCTGTGCCTCTAGACACACTCACTCCTTCTAGAGACTCTACAACAGACCTATTTCCCTATGATGACTAGTCACCACTACGTACGGCTGGCGTATTTCACAGCAGAAGTATTTGACACAAAATGCTGAGCGTGCCGTCATTTCATGGTCATTTTGTGCCATAACATATCTGTTCATGAGCTGATAAGACACAACCAATGGCCAGCTCCCAAGTCAGCAAGAAACCCGAGTCAGGAATGATTGCACCTTTCTCCGCCATGGTTTGATTTTCCACTAGATGACCTGCTGTGTCATTCCCCCCGAAACTGAGGTGGAGTCCTCTGCTAAGGTGATGGGTTTACCCGACAGCAAGCCAGAACCCATTTTTTACGCTAGTCCCCCAAACTGTTGCTCTTTGTCAGGAAAAATAAACCCAAATAAAGCAAATGGTAGCTCATCGTCGTGAGAGTGAGCTGTCTTCTGATTAAGAATATAGTTTTTTTTTAAATCACAATATTACTTTCTTCCTAATATTTAACATTACTTAATGCAGTTTCCTGCTGTAATTAATAGTAGCATGCTGTTAGATCTACTATTATCTCAGAGCCCAGTGAAGCGAACCTTTGGCTGGCAGAGGAGACACAACTCGTTTCATATACTGAAAGCAAAATAAAACTCCATACAAAAGAGAAGAGTATTTCGATGGATGTGCCATTACAAGACGTACTGATCGGGCGCTACTAGAAGCAAATGGGGGGACAGCTGCAAGTCTTGCAAATCATACGTCCCGTCAACATCAGAATGCAATGCACGAGAAGCCAGCAAAAACTGAATAGATGGGAGGTTTTGCTGAAATACTGTGTTAAAGCAATCACAGTAACTGTACAAAACTTGCTCTCAACATAACAGAACATAAAGGCACCATTGATATCTTTCTCGTTTTGAAATACTGTAAAAAATTGCTACATATGGCACATAACACATTTTTACATACATATATTTAATTTATAAAAGTTTTTTTTCCTGTTTTCTATTTGCAGAACTGCTAAAATAAAATAAATTGTTTAATTTAAGGTGGAATACTTTATTATATAAAATAAAGTTTTACAGGTGAATCTATGTGTTTATTTCGGTTTTATACAGCGATAGGGTCTTGGTTAGCGATTACACTAGACAGCCTGGCCTGCAATTCCTCCTGCGTCGAGAAGCGGGCTGCTGGGTTAGTCCTGCTGTCCGCCAGGCGGAAGGCAGGTGCTGCCTCAAGACTGGCTGCCAGGGGGTTCTGAATGCCCAGGAAGGGTGTATCCTCCCCTACCCTCTCATCTTCTGTTTCACTCTCTGAGTTAGTGCCCTCAGCGCTTGCGTTGCTGTCCATTTCCAACCTGTTGGCGATGTGGCCATTGGGCTTGGTTCTTTTGGCCCGCCGGCTACTGGTGAGTTTCTTAACAGGTTCTTGAGCTGGCTCGTACTCCTGGGTGGTTTCGTACTCCTCATCCTCCACTATCCTCAAGGGGCTCGGGGGCAGGCTGTTGCTCTCGTGGGCGGGGTTGTGGTGGAAGGACTTGAACTGCTGAGGGTGATGGTCATACTTCTCCCGCAGCCTTGGTGGTGTCACCAGAAGCAGAGGTCTCTCTTCTTCCACGAAGGGGCTGACTGCCATGACGGGCATGGATACCGTTGTGCTGGACACAGGTGGCGACATTTCCAAAGGGGGCGATTTAGGGGAGCTTGGTGTGTGGAAATCTACAGGTGACATACGAGCCGGGGTGGTCATTGCTGACACATACCTGTGTGAGCACAGAATACCCCGCATGAGTGTGGCGCGAGAAAAGGCAGAGAGCAGGGAGGGTGAGGGGACAGAAGGCATGATATCATAGATCCAGAAAACAAAGAATTTCTATGCATTATATACACTTCTCGATTTTTAACACTAAGGACATTCGGCACCCTTGGAATCTAGAATTATGTAGCCAAGAGTTTCCTCATGGGAGTACATGCAAAGATCAGCTAGATTGCCTAACTCATCCAAGCTTTGGGGATTAGCAAGTTCATCGTGATTTTAAATAAAAGCATCAGAGTCAGGACAAGAGGGCACTGGGTCCCGGAAGTACCGGAAGTACAAGGACCAAAGCGCAGGGATTTGGAAGGGAAAGAAGTATTACTTAAATACTATACCTTCCTAAAGGCCAAGGGGTCTTAGAGAATGAAGCCCAAATGGGGAATGGAGGAAGATCTAAGATGAGTTGCTGATAGCTGGATCTGCATGCATTTGGATCTGTGTGCCTTGTTTCTCCTTAGCTCAGCTATAAGGTTATGTCTTATGAAAAAAAAAGAGCATAGTAACTTCGATTTATTCCTGGTAACAGTGTAACACATTTGTGTGCTTTCAGTTTTTCCATGAAATGCTACTTCTTTTACCATTCTATTTGCAACTCTCCATCCCAGTGACCAAGACATTTAGAAATAAGCCAGAGAGAACCTTATGCTGGCGCCCTAGGTCCTTCTAAGCTCCCGTCTACCCCTCTTCAAAAACCCATGGCTACATCAGTCTTTGGCTTAGCTTTTGTGACTGCTCAGAGTTGGCTGTACCGTGTTATCTTACGTCACGTTATATCCAGTAGTGCTCAGTAAATCTCACTGTCAAGACATGGAATGCATTTTTTTTTTTAAAACCATGTCATAGTTTCTTCCTCCAGAACAAGAATGCCTGAGTTAGCACTGAAGAAGATGTGGCTTATTCAGTCACATTTCTCAACTTTGATACAAATGTTGCCAATGCATAGCACCCAAATACTCTTTTCTTCACGTTGGCATTCACAGAGTCTAATTTGACAAGACCTGTGATGACACAGGACACCATTATCCGCACTCTAGCTAACAGGAACAGGAAACCTATTAACTTTCCTACTCTTCAGCCATGATTCAGAGTCATACGGATGTGAGGTCTAGCTGTGTCTAAAACGGGAAGGTGTTTAGAGATGGAAATACTTGGGGCTCGAGGCTCCAACTTCTGTTCTGGGGATACTTAAATTAAGCTCTCTGAGAAGTGCTAATCCAGATTCAGCCAACACATAAAGGTGATTCATCTTTTCTCTCCAAGCTCTCGAGGTTCAGGTGGATTCTGCGGTCCTAGATAGTATTTGCGGTGTGCACGGAAGCCTACCACAGCAGGAAAATGTCAGCCTTTAGAGAGAAATATCACATGGAGTGATGAAGACAGAATTGATCCCTCACCTCTTTCTCTGGTCCCAAAAAAGACTGGATTAAGATGGAGTTTCTTAATACATAAAGATACAATTATATGAATTTAAGCCTGAGGTTTTAAACCAGTTTGGGACCATGCCTACATTTTCATAGATGAATGACAGAGCAACCTCTCATTCCAAAAAGCTCTGAAATACCATTTTGGGATAAAGACCCTCGAAGAAGAGATCAGCAAGCTCTCCAGGACCTGATGGTCCAGAACCAGTCATCCTTCGTTACAAGGATATCCCAGCCAGTCCATGAGTGGAAAGAGTGTCAGCATTATCTCTACCCACGTAACTAGGTATGGAATGGACATCACGTAAACCTTTCAGCAAGTGGTCAAGGATCACACTGAGATCGTCATATAGTAAACAAACAGGCAGTATGCCTCTGGATTTGAAAACAAACAACAACTTACTGATACTGCCACAAATGCTGGTTGGCTGTAACTCTCTCCCAATTTAAGAGAAAATGAATAAAGAGACTCTATGAATTCAGTATTCCTATGAATCACCTCTTACTTTCCTTCCCTCTGTTCTTGATTTTACCTTGTCTATGACCCTCGCGCCCCCCCCCCCCAACCCAATCCAATATCCCCAGAAGAAAGCCAGAGCATTCTGGAATAAAGCAGTATCTGCTTTGCAAACCCCCTGTGAAGACTGTGTCTGCAGCATACAAAAGATTTATTTATTCATTCCTTCTTCTCGAATTTTGTAAAAGGGATACTATATGGTGGAACGCAACCAGTTTCCCATGAGAGTCAGCAATGACACAGCCCTTGATTTGATTTAACTGAGGCTAGAAGGTAAGGAAAAGTTAGCACCCGAGATCATGAGACCAGCTAGACCGGAATTTGGGTAACTTGGCAAATTCGAATTATAGAAGGGTCCTTCTCAATCACTGGTGCCATCTCTCTAAAGTTACAATGGAGAAGACAGAGGCATAGAGTGGGTGTGAGCCTAAGGTCAGAGCTGCGACCTCCGGGTTAGCTGACCCTGCTGCATCAAATCAGTCCAGCTCCTTAAGAGTCTGTCGCCCGTCGGCCCCTGGGACCATGCGAGCAGCTCAGAAGAAATGAGTTCAGTCAAACAAAAAGATGACTCCATCAACTAGGGAACTGGAAGGGGCAATGGCCGCCCCTTAGTCTGGTCAGAGCAGAGTTCCTTAGGTGAGACCACAGGTGCTTATGGGGATTCTGCTACTGGGGTGCTTTCTTCTCTGTGGTAGTTTTGCCCTTGGGTTTTACCTTTCACTATGAGGAGAGTCTCGGTAGGAGTCAGGGGTTTCTCTAGCATGCCTGAGGAAGCTGTTACATTCGCGAGGGCCTCCCAAGCCATTAAGTCGTCCTCGTGGGGCCCCGGCTGGGCTGGTGTGTCTACTGTTTTCTACTGACGACATCATGATTACAGAGTGACTTTCCGAAATGATGCTTTCAGTGTGCCCATTGCTCCAGCTGGAGGGGAAAGAGAGATATGTATTTTTTAAGGATCTGCAAAAATTAAAATGAAAGGAAGCGATCTGGTTACTACTCCAGCTTATTGGGGTATCTGCATTTGATGACAACGTTACTCGTCTCAGAATTATTATTACTTGCTCTAGAGAGATCTTGATTTTGTTTGGTTTTGCAAGGATAGAGTTTATTTACTTGTTCATCCATTCAACACATATTTACCAAATGTCAGTATGTACTAAGTGTTCTTACAATCCCTCTGTTCTTGAGTGGCTTAGGTTAAGGAGACACTTGGCCCATGAGCATGGGCAGCCCCATGTTGCCCTTGGTAGCATGCTCTCACACGGGAATCCCCGAGGCTAAGTTCAGCTGTTGGACATTTCCAAGGGCAGCCCAGCCCCTGGAAGGGTGGACTTCTAATTACTATAGAGCATCTAGGACAGACATTTTCCACTGTAGCAATTCAGTGAGTAGTCAGGCATGAATAAAGACAATCTCTAAAATGGGGAAGAATAATCCTGTGAGTAGGCATTATTATTTTCACTTTCAGTACTGAAAAAATGGGAGGCTGCAATTTAAACAGCAGTTAAATGGCATAGTCACTTGATGTCCAAAGTCTGTTTTTGTCCCGAATCCTACATTTGGCTATACGTCCTTGCCTCCTATGTGTCTCCTGCTCCTTTCTTAGGCAGTGAGAGCAAAAGGCAAGGTCTAGAAGTTCTCTCGTGGAGTAGTGCCATGCAATGGTTTTCATTCTCATACCTGTGGCTGGGAGTCTGGGTAACAGTGGTGGAGTGGTGAGCTGTTGAGGTGTAGTGACTAGTGGAAAACGATGTCTCCGCTTCTCTCTCAACAATGTGCTCACTAGAGATGACATTTTTAGATACGTATTGCTGGATAAACAAAGAGACACAACTTGAAGATTCCTATTAATCAAAACAGGAACATCATCATCATCACACACAAAACCTGCTCTCCTACATATACTTCATAATACATTCCATTTTGCCAACGGTCAGATGGCAAATCCTCTCCTGGCTCTATGGCCTTTCAATTCAGTAAATGAAATTAATGAAGCATCCTCTGGAGGCACACGTAGTGTGGGTTCTGCGATCTTAACTGCATCTTATCAGAAACAGACCTAGTTCTTCTATCTTATTTCCAACCAATAATGCGGGTGGAATTCAAGACAAATCTCTGCCCCATATTCGTTTTTGTGATAGTTGTTGTGGGTGAAGATTAACAGACGGCTGAAGGAAACAAAAGCATAGAGATGGTTTGTCTTATCCCAAATTTCAAGTCAGGAGAGGATATTTTTTTTTAATTTTTAAAAATTTTTTACAATATCTGTATTTTAGATCTACTTTTCTTTTTCAGTTTCCAAGGGCCCATGTTGACCTGATGATAGCACTGAAATTTTCAACTTGTTGTCTGTGGTAAAGCTAACAAGGCCACTGAGAGATCTGAAGGACTTAGAGAAGCTGTCAAGGTCACACATCTTGACAAAGCACACAATATACAGAAGGCCTATATACAGCGCAAGTAGATTCTCCTTATTTTCATTACCAAATCGCACGAGCTATTCCTGCCTTCAGTCAGTCAAAGAGACACATTTTGAAGTTGTGTTTGAAATGCTGTTTGTTTTACACCAAATTGAATTGAGAAATGGAAAAAGGAATGGAAAGGAGTACTCTCAGATGAAGTGGGCACTTTATAAGCAAGGGGCTGTGGGCTGTAAAAGAACCTGATGTATTTATGGAAACCCCAAAAATATACAACTTGAATTATGCTTGAAACTCTAGTTGGTTCTCTTAGTGGAAAGGCTAGCCCATGAGCTCTTTCTGGGATGTGCGGTTAGCTTGCTTTAAGGAAAAGATGGGGAGGTCATGATTCATGAGCTCTTTCTAGATTGTGTACCGTCTCCCTCTTGGTCCTTGAAAGACAATGTAAGCTTGGTGAGTCTAATGCAAATAATACTTAACATTATTGACCACATACTGAATGTCACTGGGTTAAGTGTTTTATATGGATTGCCTTGTTTAATGCTCACAGAACTTTTTGGAGTAGGTATTATTTTTAGGCCTGCTGTCCTAATGAAGAAATGGTTTAGACAGATTAAATAAAGCCCAAAGTAACACAGCCTGAGAGATAATTGGAATGCGAACAGCCATTCTGCTTCCTATATATTATAGCAGACATAGTGACAGATTGTAGGTGTGTCTGCATGGACTGAATGCATTCATCAACTGTGCAGAACATTCTAATGAACACTGGTAAGGGGATGGAAGCAGCCAAGGGAACTAATGTATCAGCATGTTACTCCTCTCTGGAAGGTCCTTGCAACAAGACTTGCTGCCAGCTGACTAACCAGCAACTCTGAACTTGGGTCTAGGATACATTTGCTTCACAAATATATTTTTCTATAGTATAGAAAAAATAGTAATGCAATGTAACCTTCAAGCTTTGCCTATAAAAAGCCAAACACCCGAGGGAAATGCAGAGAACAGGAAAAATTACAGTGGAATAGGGAGAATGATACTTTAAAAGCCAGGGAAGCCGAGTCCAGCTCTGGCCCTCATCTGTAAAAAGGGGAGGTTTGAAAGATCACATCCAAAGACTCTCCAGAATGTAATATTCTATGACCTAGTTATATTTAAAAGCCGAGGGGCCCCTGGATGGCTCAGTGGGTTAAAGCCTCTGCCTTTGGCTCAGGTCGTGATCCCAGGGTTCTGGGATCGAGCCCCGCATCGGGCTCTCTGTTCGGCCGGAGGCCTGCTTCCTCCTCTCTCTCTGCCTGCCTCTCTGCCTGTTTGTGATCTCTCTGTCAAATAAATAAATTAAAAAATCTAAAAAAAAAAAAAGCCGAGTGCTTGGTAAATCTTAAACAGAATAGTTGAGTTATTTAAGATATATTTAATCTGGAGGGTCTGACATCAGGTAGAAAGAGTCAGGGGATAAGAAAGCATTATGTTCTTCCACTTTTGCTACTGAGAAGGGAGTTTGGTAAGTCATTTGGCCCTTGCATGCCCTAACTTCTTCCTTTGTAAATCAGAATCAGTAAATCATCAGGTCCTGGGAGATGTCTCTAATAAAAGTCACTCTGAAGCCCTTAGCTCGGTTATCAGTACTCGGTTGTCAGACACTGGAGGAGACTTCATTTCCAAATCATGAAAAAAAAAATTCCTTCTGATTCTTGGATCATTAATTTCATTATTTTTCTATGTGTTTTTCTTTTCTTTCTTCCAGTTAGGCCCTCCCTGTAGAACAAACCCAATATTATTATTCCAACCCTTAATGAACACTTCACGAGAGGAAATGTGCTGGTCTTACAGTAACCAAATCCACTTTAAAAAATGTTCCCATTATTTTGTCCTGGTGAAACCCTGGATTCCTGGAAGCCATGGTGATTAATGACAGTAGCTAAGAGCCTAAGAGCTTTAGAAAATAAACGTCAAGGTGCCTGAACGGAGGAGAGATGCTGAGCTTTTCCACTGGCCAGACTCAACATACATTCACCAGCTGGACGTTCTCGGGGGGCGGGTTGGGGTGGTGAGGCCCGTTGGCTATGTTCACCATGTTGTTGCGTTCAGACCGTAGACTCTGCCGAAGACGGTCATGAAGCTTTTTCCGTTGTTTCCTGGATATGAAAAAGGGAAGATTTACTCTTTTCTATCATTTACATTTCTTGGTACAGTCCACTCTTGATTATACCAACACATAAGCCAAGTAGGAGATTGATGGAGGATATGCCACTCCGTCTTGGAATCTGCCTATGGACAGAGGTGGAATCACACAGTCTTAGTGAATACTTTTAAGGAGCTGGGGTGGGGATTCTTATAGAAATCTAACTGGACTGCTGAGAGACAGGATGGAAAAAAAAAGAGAGAGAGAGAGAAGACAAGATAAATCAAGTTGATATTTGGCTCAAACGCCAACTTTCGCAATCAATCCATCTTTGTCCGAGTCCTACAGATGGTCATTTGTCTTAGGTACCAATTTGTGCCATGTGATTGATAAGGCTGATTTCATTCATAATTTTGCTTGTGTGTCTTTTAAGGAGATGAGGTTAATTTTCAACCTGTACCTTCTACATGGTGGGTGTCATGAATGGCATTGTACATGAGAGCAGCTAGGTACATATTTTGCCCATAGACTTAGTACAGTTATAACATGATTTTACTCTAGTAACACTTTTTTGGTAGAACTAGGTAATGGATATTGAAATACTGAGATTGAATCTAATAAGACTCACAAGGTAGATTCCAGGAAGGCTTATCTCTATCGCTTACGCAATTCTGGCAACCCATGAAATAGGGGGTATTAAGAAAATGCCATCCGTCCCCTTAATTTTAGGGTCTAAAAAAATATTGTCTTTGTTCCTCAAGCAACATTCAGATCATGATAATATCCCCCACGACTATTCCTCAAGCAACATTCAGATCATGATAATATCTGCCCCCAAGATTGGCCAGAGAGTTTATGTGATGAAGCAATAAAACGAAACAAAACTGTTAACATTATTTCCTACTTGAAGCAAAAGTTCTATGTATGAGAGAAAAGTGAAGGGAATTCGGGTCACGAGGTAATTGTGTTTGTTAATATGGACCCAGCTTAAGGGACCAGACATACTGAACACAAATCTGCTTTAATGTTTTTCTTTCTTTCAAAGCAAGATTTGCTTGATTCTCCTCCCATGAGATTCCTTTTGTACATCCTGCACTTTGAGAGCATTTGAACTGGTAAGCTCATTAGAGGGAATGGGCAAATTGCAGTAATATTTTAAAAACCTTCACTGTCACCATCACCACGGGCTTCCTTTAGCTCCTAGATCTGAGTGCAGAGTGGGACATATTTTCAGCTGTGACATGACAGGCACACCTTGGGTGGCTACCATTGTCCTCTCAGGATGTCGTGGGCCCACCCTCGTCTACACATACCTGCCCCACAAGCCCGTTCCTCCAACCCTTTCGCAGGTCACAGGTCACAGCCAATGACCGCAAGTCTTTTGAACCCTTTCACACAAATAGGCAAAGCTTTCTAGTTACAGAAAAAGTCCTCAAAATAGATTACTTAGAGGAAAAAATGAGAAGAAACACCCCCCTGCCTCCCCACTCCCACTTTTCAGGACTAGGCTGTTGCAAACGCTCTCTGCAGAGCCCTGGGCCGGCTATGCCATCTTCTCTGTGCTAAGGAGAGAGAGGCATGGAGGAGGAAGGTTTACTTGGTTTTGCAGTAGGCCACCACACACATGATGCCGACCACAAGCAAGGCGATGCAGATGCCGGTGATGGTCAGCACTCTCTTCTGGTAGAGTTCCTCCGCTTCTGGAAAGGGATGAGAGCAGATGTCACCAAAGCCCCCTTACACTCGCCAGGACTTAACAACTGAATAGTTGGCATGCGGCATGGTACTGTCCATGTTCACAAGAAAGTAAATATGTGACAATTCACTTTTGCAGACATACTTAAGGTACAGCATACTCTGCATTATACTCTGAGCGTAAACAGCTAAGGCAGCTGGGGCCATTTGCAATAAAAATTATACTATTAAATTACTTTACTTAAAAGCTACAAATATATGTGCATTAAACTGGCAAATCATAAACATTAATTATACAATAATTATTTAGTTAAAACTGTACTTTTTAATAAAAAAAAAACCCAAAACTCTTGCAAAGGCAACAGGAATCAAAGCCAGTAAAAGGAGCTGGGATTGGAACCACTGGGGCGGTCCTTGCCCTCTTTTCTCCCTTGTTCCCCCCTCCCAAATCCCTTTTGATTTCCCAGCTAGTTTATATTCCGGTGGTCTTTACAAGGAGCCATTTCTAACTTTAGAAATAAAGTCAAAAACATTTGCAAACATGAGCTTGACTTGTAGTTAGCAACAATACCGAGGCAGGATCCCTACGATTTAAAGGTAACATGTGAACATGTTATAAGCGCCACGGTGGGGAGAGCAGGGCACTGTATCAGAGAAAATCCAGTATGGTGGGTAGGATAGTCTGGGGCCAAGATGGAGATTTGTCCTTTGAAGGACAATTATTATCACTTCACCAACTGTACTTAGAAACCTAATTGATGTGTGTAAAGAAACCACTAGCACATGGGATATGTGACTTGAACTAGATTTTACAGCCCTATAGTAATGGCTTGGGATGTCAGCTCAAGGAGGTCACACAAGGGGAGGGTGATGCTTAGAACTTTGGGTGCTTAAATGCAACCGGTCTTTTATTCACGGAAGTCTTTCTATTTGCAAATCCATTTTGGGGAGGGATCACTTGATTATACTTCGGTAGGTCAGGTTCTTCGTGAGATTGGCAGATTTAATGGCGAACCTGATCTCTTAGGAACTGAGCTTCCAACCAGTCTAATTACATTTACTGGAGGACATTCACAAGTTCACCGAAAAAGAGAACTCAGACTGGTACATCAAAAACATTGTAAGCTGAACTTGCCAAATTGATTAATAAGATGGTCAAAAACCGGGAGGTATTATACAAATCAAGGTCTCTTATCTGGACATCAACATGGGGCCTTAGGGAACATTTTCAATTTTCTTTACTGTAAGAGGGCGAGTCACAGGAAGTTTTCTTGAAATGAAAAAGTGCATTTTAATTTCTGTGATACAGTAGACCTTATCATTAAACAAAACATTTCCTACAAGCCAAGCCCATGGTAATCAAATTCCAGTTAACAGGTCAGGAACATTGTCAAATCAAATTAATATAGCACTGATTATTAACAGGAGGAGAAGGAGAACAGAAGTCAGTGGGTAAAAGACTAGAATGCTGCAGAAATCATACAAAAACAAACCAAAAGGGTCGGAAGTGGGAGGAGAAAAAAACAAACCCAGAGGACAGACAGACTGACAGAATGACAGAGAGAGGGAGGAAGGCAGGTGGGAGGGAAAACAAGATTAAAAGTGAAGGAGCCATCTGAAGTCCCTGGCACAGCATGCCTGATACTAAGGGAGGAAAAATAAATAAACAAAAGAAAAGCAGAGGGAGGAAATGCTGGGTGGGAAGAGAAGGTGGGTGCGAAGTCGGAAGGGTTACCCCATACAGCATAACGCCTACCCTAGGCTGGCCGGCACGTGGAAGCCACAATTAGGAAGCAAAGCAGCTGGTGCATTGCAGTGAGACAATGACCCAGGAGACATAGAGTGGGGTCACATATTTTTGTGCCACGAAAGTCAGCTGAGGATGTGGAATGTGAATGCTTCTGTGTTAATTGCTGTGTCTGCTGCCTCCCCTTCCCCAGAGCCCCAGGACAGGGAATCACATTTGACAAGGTGGTAATCTGTGAGCGGGTGCCTCAGAGGTCTTCTTGGAGACCTGACCTGCGATAGGTCAAAGAAGGAGAGGCGGTGCCCCCCTTCCCCCACCCCAGTCCCTTCTCGAAGGCCCCAGGCGGGGGGCGGGGGGGGGATGTGGAGCTTTGCAGGGCTCCTCTGGGTGTGACCGGTTGGTTTAGAAACAGCCACGTTCAAGTATCATTGCCACGAAAATGAAGCCCCTGCTTTATCGTGCCCTCTTTTGCTCATTCTCTTGGCTTCTTTTGAAAGGGCGAGGGCTTGGTAGCTCTGGCATCTTAACACCCCATCTTTAGAAAAAGCTGGGAAGTTACTTCTGACAACTATAAAAATGGGATGTGTCTAAGGACTGAAGGGGGAAAGGGCATCCCGAGTACTCCCGGGGATTCCGTTGACAAGATCATTGGTGGTTGCTAATCATAAAAGAATAGATCGATCTCAGGTTGTCAGCAAATGTGGCATGCTGACTCACCGCTCTGCCCAGGTTATGTGGGAAGACACACATTTTTCCAGTGAAACTGGTCATGGAAATAAAAAGACAAGCTCAGTGAAGGCCAAAGGGTAAAGCAAAAGTGCTAAAATGAACCAATGAAAGACAAGGCCCTTAGAATACAGATGTAGGATTAAGATTCTGTATTCACAACAGCATTTACTGAATACATTCTATGTTTCTCATCTTCATTGCTATTTCATTTTCCAGTGATTTACTAGATCAGGGGATCTACCCCCCCCCCCCACAGCATTACGAATGTGTTAAAAGAGAACTACGTAATCAACAATCATATAAACAATGGGTTCTTTTCACCCCCGTTCCCCTTATTTTTTTCCCTAGTGTGACAGGGTCAGTAGGGCAAGAGCAAATTAGAGGCAGCGCGAAAAAAAGAATCTGTCAGTCCAGTTGGCCGATCTGCCGTAATGAATGGAAATGCTTCTGAGTCTTTACTCTGTGGGTTGGCTTGGACGCATTGAAGTCGATCAGATCAAGCATGTTTTCCAGTCTGATCTAGCCAGGCTAAGAGACAGGAGCCTTGTCTTTCTCACTGTTAATTGACCTTTAAGGTCTGATTTTCCTTAAGGGGAACGTTCTGGCTCAGTACACTGGCTGTCATGGGACTTTGGAGTCTCTGGACCGTGCGCCTTTAAGAGGTACGCGGGTGCCAGCACCATGTATCTTTCCTGACTCTTCAGATCATGCTGAGGGAGAAGTCCTATATCTGAACTACCCATTGCCCTACCTCATTGTCTGGGAATAGAAATATTAAATTCTAGTTAGACCCTAAGTGGTAAAATGGGACAGAGATGCTATTGAGGAAAAGGAGGAGATGATGCTAGATTTTATTCCTCCCTGCAGGAAAGGCTGGTAACCCTTTTTAGTGGTGGGACAATTTTTATCCCAAGGGAGGTGATCTGAACAGATCCCTCTCAGCCGCCTGAGTGGCGCTGGTGGGAACTCTCATGCTTCCCACTCTTGGGAGATGTTCTCCGATGTGCAAAGGATCACTCACGTGGAAGCTGGGGTTTTTTCAACAAATGAATAGTTCCTCTTCAAAGTTTTTTTTGGGGGGGGGGATGGGCAATTGATTTTCTATCCGTGTCACGGACAGAACCTACAACGGCCTTATTTTCCAGAAATTATGTAACGTAGATTAGGTATGGACTGTGATGCTCTCATCCAAAAGAGAGTAGCAGCTATGCTGCAGGGCACCCTCATTGCATGACGTCATCAACACCAGCTGTTAATCAGGACATTGCTTTGTTGACCCATGACCACATTCCAGCACTGCGGGAGGTGTTCAGGGAGCCTGGGCACCTGCATTGTTAGCCTCTGGGATGACAGAGTGGCTTCCCTCAGACAGACTGGCCCTGTCTCCCAATTATTTAGGACAAAGGCCTTCAAAGGGACTATCCCCCAGATTCATAGGCTCATAAGAGATACTATTTTATGTTTACAGTGTGAACATTTCTATTTGATTACTGGTCTGGATAATCTAGGTGACTCGAGGTTAATTCCATTAGCACTAGAATTTCCACCTAAAATAGCACTGGGTGTATTTCTTTCTGTTTTCTATTTCCTTGCTCCTAAGATAATGAAGTTGACTAGAGGAGGGACTGGATATCCCCAGAAAATCAGAGTCTGTGGATACAATATCGTGTTGCAGTCTAAGGCCTTTCTATGTTACTGTATCAAGTGGGTGATTTTTTTTACAGTGTATGTCACGTTCTCATCTGCGTAAGATGTGGTGTGTTTTTAAGCTGATGCATTTAGAGCTTCTTTTGTTCTCTCAGGCCTGGTTTGGTTCCTCCCAAAGACTTACGCACCTCTCCGACTTACCCCCCATCCCCTGCTCTGAAATAACAGCCTGGTCAGATCCAATCAGAGGGTCAAGGAACGTGGGCTATATGTGACTCTGCAGCAGGTGAGGTGATTTTTAAACTCTAAGTGAAGTGTGGGAATCTAGAAACTGCTGCACTCAGTGGCATTTCGGTAAACTAATCATAGATTGGAAGCAGAGAAATCATTGTTATAGCTGTATGATCCCTTCTGAAGGAAAAGGAAATTAGTTAGGAACTGGAAGGTAAGAGTAGGAAGGGAAAAGATTTCAGCTCATAGGTTCTAAATTCTGCAGGCTAAAAGGAATGATGATTGGTTCATACCCATAAATTCAATCCCAAGATGCTCTGCCAATGCAGAAAGTTGACAAAAAAAAGAAAGAAAGGGAAAAAAGTTTCAGAAAAGAGCAATACACTGCACTCCAAAACACATTACACATGACTATTAACGGCTCTCTGGGCGTGCACATTGAACAGGACAAATGGCGGTGGTTAAGGAAGCAGTGCTCAGGTACGCCTCCGTGAGTGAGTCTGCATAGGGAACTTCTCTTTTTAAAGAGGTGTGCAAATACTGGCACACCCTGTCTTTATTAACCCTTAAAAGACCTTACTGAGGGAGAAGTTGTACTGCTGAACTATCCTCTATGGTACTTAATCCTCTGGGAACAGAAATACCGTATTTCTAATGAAAAATAAAAAAGGCATTCGGTATTATTTCATTCCTCTCTTGAAAAGGCAGAAGCAAAGTGCCAGGGAGGTGATTTTGTTTTTTTACCCAAAGGCACACAGTGGCAGAGCCAGGAGTAGAAGCCAAGAGTATTATTATTTGGTCTGAAATTTTTATTGCATTGGATTTACATTTTTCCAAGTTTGGACAGTCACGCTCTACACATTTCTCGTTGTTTGGTTATTAAAAAAAACAACAACAACCAAAAAACCAAAAACAAACAAAAAAACCCTATCTCCTTTTCTGCTCCTAACCTTTCACATTCTCCACCACTTACATAACATTTCATTCACAGAAAGCAACAAACGCTTCTGCTCCAAAAGCCAGAGAGGGAATTGGGATTGAAGCACAGATCCGGCTTCCAGATTTTTCCAATAACTCCTTTGTGGCACTGGACAACCCTCAATGCCTCATATTTCCAAACAGATTAAAAAAAAAAAAAAAAAAGAGGCGGCTGCAGGAAGGATCCAGTTCTCGAGGTCCTTAGTTAATGTCAATGTAGGACTCCCTCAAATAATAGCCAATTCGATGGGTACTCCACAGTGCTGAGCTCCGCCGCCCAGATGAGGGCACATGGCTCAGAGGTGTTCAGGGCTGCCCAGGAGGGGGCTCAAAGGCAGGAGCTCGTAGCCCACAGTCCTGGTAGATGTGTCCCTGGAGGCTCTGGGATGGCGGGACTAGCAGAACCTACACAGCCTCCAGTGAAGAAATGGGGAACATGGGCCAATTAAAACCCCAAAACCTCTGGAAATGACACTTTTCCATTCTTGAAGCAAAAAACTGTGAATCGAATTTCATCAGGTGGGACCCATTAGGATTCCATACTTGCCCGCATGTGGTGGAGAGGCATGTGGAAAGGAAGGGCGGAATGAAAACGGAGATTCAGGGTCTTGATCCCTGACTGGAGAGATGCCACGGTGGTCCAAAAAACAGGACACGGCACCTCCTGAGTTTGAAAGCATGCAGTTGAGGGGTAGTTCTCGTACAGAAACATCAGTTTGGGCATGGACAAATCACTTCCAAGTACAGAGCAGGAAATCCAAGTGTGTTGGCTTGTCCTGGTTCTAGGTCCTGCCTCTGCCATTGATCTGTGCAGTGACTTTGGGCCGGTTAACTTCTCACTGACAAAATGCTAAGGATCCTCACACATGTGTCACAGGGAGACACTGTGGAATAAAGGAGCCATGAAATATGGCGGCCAACAGCAAAAGGGTTAAGAGCTCGGAGAACAGACCTATCTGGAAATCTACCTTGGGCCACATAATTGCATGGAGGTTTATTTTTAACCGATTAATGGCCAGGAAAACTCTGAAAGCTTCTGGGATATACCCAAGAATTTAGACTTTAAAAACTTTCCACCTCTAAAGGAAATGAAGCTTCCAGATTAAAAAAGAAATCAAAGAGTACATCAAGTAACAATAATGTATAATAGTTGAGTCTGCCCTGGGTCAAGGGTACTCGGGCAAATAAGCTAAATTTTTCATAAATTAAAAGCCAGAGGATTTAGGATTAAATCGGTTGCACAATGTCCACAGTAAAATCACAATTTATTCAAATCCAAATGAACTTCACTTATTTCTGTGCAACACTCAATTTGAAAAAATGGCAACCTCCCCCACCATCTGCTCCCTTTATATAAACTTTGGAATATCAAGTACAAGAATTCATTTTCCAAGGAAGTGATGATAAATTTCCTTACACATTTCCTTGAAGATGTGACTCAGTTTTTCTCCCTAGAATCCCTTCCATCTTATGCCTTTTCCTCCTACCGGTCAGTAATAATTTAAGGGTTAAAATCAAGAGAGATCTACAGAAACTTCTTCCAGAGAATCATTATTCCATGCCTACATGAACACTGCTAATGATCTATATTAGTTGCATAGAAAGCTTGGTTAAGTCTTCAATAAAATTAGTAGCATGCCCATGCATACATATTACTGCATTTACAGTTTTATAGGTAAGTCTGTGAGCCTAACTATAATTTCATTTCATGGGAAGTCATTCATATCAGGCAGCTCCAATTTCAAATAATTCAAAGGGAAATTGGTACTTAAAATTGGAATCTCTTCTGGCCATAAGCCCTAACAAGGAAACAAGCAGAGGAAACATGCATCAGTCATTCTCAATGTGGAGCAAATACTGCTGTAATTTATTTTTACTATTGGTGGCTATATTCCTTTCATTGTGAGTCAAGAAAAGCAGAATATACAAATAATTTTAATTTTTGAGAAGGTTATTACTTTCTATCTGTTCTATTTAATATAATGTTGTCTTAGGCTTGTTATGTATCATACACTTCCTATTGAACTTCTGTCTAGCCACTACATTTTTCAAATAATTCAAAAACAAAGGTTACTGTAAACAATTGTTTCCTTTTCTACATGTGATTTCCTGCTGTGCAGTAAGCAATCAAAAAAAATAATTTAAATCTAAGAGTCTCCAGAAACTAATAAATATTGACTCACTAATCCTTTGCTTTAGGAATTTGTAATTGTATGAAGAGAACTGATTAACCTGTAGGTTAAATTCTCAATCGCATCAGGGAAAAGAACACTAAGACACCTTTTTTTAAACCAAAATTTATCTGTATGTGCATTTTGTGGTTTCTGTTAAAATGTGATGACATTCAGGGTTTTACTCTTTAATATCTTGGGCCTCCTTATGCAAATAATATCAAAGACATAGGGTCCTGACT